>JARFJB010002174.1:627500-650000 GCA_036346205.1 Vesta saturnalis | reverse complement strand
AATATGTGTTTTGGGTTTTATTTGAAAATCAACATTAACAAAATAGAATTATTTGATTACAGAATTTCGCTACAATTTACTCAATTCATATTACCCATTTAGGTATTGATAATGAGAAAGTAAGCAAAAACACATCAGCGTTCCTTTTACTGATATGAAATAAAAAAGCTATAAATGGTTTTGTTCATTTTTGTTTAAAACGTCTGGTCTTAGCAAATTGTTGCCTGTCAGCTTGAGAGTAGTTGTCAGTGTTATAGTCGTTTGAATTTCGTTAACTGCAATCAAATAAATGGTTTATTTAACAGAAATGCACAAAACAACAATTCCACAGGATTGGTTATGTAGATAACACACGGGCACGAATGGAAATTGCTCGTTATTTCATGAAAAATTTAAAATTTTTCGCCTGTATCCTAAGGGACAAGTAGAAACAGAAAAGCAGTTTCGTGAGCTTCGACATGTAAGGCACATAAAACAGGCAACTGACAGTGCAATAAGTGATGGTACCAAATATTAGTAGATATGCTATACAGATCCTGTCCCACTTTTGTCACAAGATTTGTCACCAGATTTGAAAAAGTCACCAAAAAGTCACTAAAATTCTAGGTTGGTAACATTGCCTATTTCAGGGTCACCGCTTCAAGTCCACGTGGTAAGTTGGTAATCCTGTCTCTTCAAGGTCATCGCGGCCACGTGGTAGGTTGGTAACCCTGCCAAGTCTCTTCAAGGTCACCGCAGGCCACGTGCTAGGTTGGTAACCCTTCTGAGTCTCTTCAAGGTCCCCGATTCAAGGTCATGCTCGCACGAGGCCTTCAAGGTCATTGAAGTAACTAGAAAGGTTACTAGATTGTTTTCAAGGTAATTGATTGTCCACGTCAATTGTTGGTTATCCCACATATTACCTGCATCTATTCCTCTACATGGTTTCCAAGGTCATCAGATTGCCTAAAACTAAGAACAAAAGCGATCTATTGTTCAAGCCGGCGCTTCAAAGTCTATGCTTATAATTTTCAAGGTCCCATCTCTTATAAAAGAACGAAAGCGATTCATTGTTCCGTTATAATTTCTAAAAATAGATTGTTATCTAAATACACTTCAATTCTGAGAAATCAAGAACAAATGCGATCCATTGTTCAAGACGACGCTTCAAGGTCTATGCTTATCATGTTCAAGGTCACACCTCTGATAAAAGAACAAAGGCGATTCATTGTTTTGGCTGATTCATGGCTTCTGAAATTCTGAGAAATCAAGAACAAAGACGATGCATTGTTAAAACTGATGCTTCAAGGTCACCTAACAAGTAAAATATTTTTATAAAACTTATAATTTATTAACCGAAAATATACATATTATGGGAAGTGACAGTCACTTAACATTTTGTAATTCCTTTGCTGGATCATATCTATCTTATTTATTATTTGTTTTCACATTCAATTTCCTTCAACTGATTTTCGTTTAATGCGGTCCACGATACATCATCATCTTTCCTAATAGGTATTTTCATCACTTCATTATATTGTATACTAGCCATACATGCATATTTCCTTAAAGCCTTCATATCAGGATCTGTGATCCTTTTACTTTGAAACATTGTTCGAGACTTATTACAAACCTACGCAAGCCCTGAGGTATCATTGTTGTCTATGCATGCTTCAAGGTGATCAAGCAATTCTTAGAAGTTTACTATGGTAACGCCTCCCAAGTGCCCTCAAGTGGTTCCGTTCCCCAAATACAGATAGACGTTTCCCAAAACAGGTAGCCGTTTCCTAAAACAGGGGGCCGTTTCCCAAAACAGATGGCTGTTTCGCAACCGTTTCCCCTCATTTCAGGGTTACATAATAAAAGAACAAAGGCGATTCATTGTTCTGGGCAAAAATAGATTGTTATCTAGCTACCCCCCACCTCAATTCTAAGAAATCAAGAACAAGGGCGATAAATTAGTCAAGCCGACGATTCAAAGCCTATGATTATAATTTTCAAGCTCACAACTCTGATAAAGAACAAAAGCGATCCATTGTTCTGGTCGACTTATAAAATAGATTGTTATCCAGCTACCCCGCCTCAATTCTGAGAAACATATAATTGTGAGATACTTATAACAACATTTTACACACCCTTTGTACAGTTCTGTAAAATGATTCTAGTTTTACGATTGCACCCAAACTACTCATAAAGACACCCTTAGCAGCGTCTTAAATTTTCTTGTTTAAAATACTTGTAAAAGCGCTGAGGTAATATGCATGTTAAACGTTCCCCACACTTCTCAACATTTCATGCTTCTACTTTACTACACTATTTTACATATTGCTAATACACAGCTTTATCATTTTTGTTTTCAGTATATAACACTCCAAATCGAGTTTTACTTCTTTACTTGCTTTTCTCCAACCTCTTCTTTCGCTCTTCCACACTTACTGCTTTTTCTGTACTTTCTACCTTACATTACTACTTTCGTCATTGCTGCTAATCAAGAGTATACTTATTCTTGCACACACAATGACGACTTTTAAACCCTAACACCCAATCATGGTTTCCAACACTACTTTTTATTCCAGCTTTTTCAAACATAAAAGTCATTCTTTTCTCAAAAGCGGCGCAGAATTCTAAGTTCATCAAACACCATTTTTCTCGGGGTCAGAATTGATCTAAATCACACCTAGAACTATTGGAAAAGCTACCTTACCCTAACAGTAGGTGATTTAAGGATTTATAGAAATTACCTCCTATCAGTACCTTGACCCACAAAGAATACCCCCAAAGTAGGTGATTTGAGCGGATTAGCTTTTTCTATAATATAAAACTAGTTTTATCAGGACCTACATTCAGATTTCTAAGAATTATGCTTGGATGCAACCTTCCTATTTCCATGAATTGGGATTTCTAAAACTTTAACCCCTCACGACCAGATTCCATGTTTAGGTTTTGACCTACTTAAATTTAGCCTCAGCCACGATTAATGAGCTACTTGGCTCTGTAGGGGGAAACGGTTACCTGTGTTGAGTGACGGCTCCTGTTTTGGGGAACGGTGTAACGTACAAAAAATTCATCTACTTTAACTCCTTCTCTATATGTACTAAACGCACTATTCGTACAATTCGTGTGTAACACATTACAGTAATTTTACATGTCTTCTATTGTGTAATTTAACAAAATCCGATTCATGTTAATAATTCTATCAAAAGTAAATAGGTATGACATCTGTCGGCGTGTAGCCAAACTCTGTACTACATAATGGTTGTAAACACCAATACTTTAAGTTAGTTTACGAAATTCTCGTGAGAGGGCGAGGTTTAAGGCATGAAATAACCAATAGGAAATTGTTTTATTGAACATAAATCTAATAGATCAAAAATTCAGTTTTGATAACAAAAATTTTCACTTTCTTCTCCGCCATTTTGTGACGCTACGAAAATTTTGTGATTTCTTTTACACTTTCTCTACTAAACGAAATTATTTCGGATTCTGGTAAAAGATTTCAAAACAATAGGAATTCCTACCAAATTTGCTAATCCTATTGATCGCAAGCTTTGCGGATTTCAAACAAAATTTGGTCGTGTCCAATAAGGGGTAAGAAGTACAGTTCTCTCATTTGGTACTAATTTAAAATCTTTCTTCTTAGGGAACGGAACACATACAATCTACAAATATAAAGCTTTAGATTCGAACCTATCAGGCTCGTTTTAACATTTATTGCACGCCTTACGACATAGTGGTAAGTTCATAAACCTTTCTATCTTCGTGCTTACCTACCTTTACTTTTTTTAGCGGTTTTGTGTTGGTTTTGTGCTGGTGTTGTGTTGGTTTGGCGTTGGATTAGTTTTGTATTAGCTTCAATTAGAAGGAAAAATTACTTTTCTTGCGAACCTACTTTTCCTCATCTGTAACCTTCCGGTAACTTAAATGTGAAGTTGGATTGGCTACGCTAACATAAGCCATTGGACATATCATATCGGGAGCGCTGCACCTGCTTTAGTGGCTGTCCCATCGCTAGAGTAAGAACTCTCGACATCAGATAAGGTCAGGGTGTTTATCCGTATTACTATATGTACTACTTCCATTATTGTCTGCGAATGAAGGTATAGATTTCATTTAGGATTAATAACCCTAAAACTGCTCACCTTAATTGTATCTGTAAATATGATCAGCAACCTCTAGCTAACATTGATTGATTTAGTATCGTACTACCTTCCTAAGCATATACTTTACTATTAGTTTCATTATCTGGTTAATATTAAAATTTACAGCTTTACTTATTAATTAAAACTACCGTTACGTTTAATGTAAATGTCAGCTGCGCGGCCGACGAGTTTCATTATATAAGTATGCGCGTCACAATTTAAGTAACTGGATGTGTCTAAATAGTATCATTGAATCTAAATTACCTGTGCCGAAATTATTACTTTCATTGTTGAATGTTTCTTTTCTCATAAAAGATTTCTTTGCTTTATCAAAATTAGGTTACGAGGATGATTTAGTTACTCAATTATTTATTTCTGACTCCTTTCTTCCTAAATATTTGGTTATTGACTTAATTTTTCTCAGAAATAAATAAGTTTGGGTTAATTGAATCGTCCCCATTTTCTTTCAGCAACCGCTTTAATTGGGCGGTTAAGTATTTAAATATTAATGTGTTTTTGTAAATGTCAATAAGTATTACTTATTCTTATCTATACAATAATTTTAGGGATACTTCTGCTATTCGTGTACGCTGCGGAAGTATTAGTCATTATTCTGTGTTTCATTCTCTTGTTATCTAAAACGCTTGTTGTAGCGAGAATCTATGTTTTCTTTCAGTGTACACAATGGAAGGTCTTTCATTAAGCAAAGGAAACGTTTTCAGTTAATTATTTAAACTTTTCTCTAGAACTAATTGATTTTGGGTTGCGTATAGTTACCTAGCAACTTGCTAAAGTACTGTAAACATTTTGTTTTATTTATTGGGTATTTGAGTCAAATTGGGGTTATTCTGGCCCGCAATAATACTACTTCGGTTCTTGCATTAAGTATATTGTAATACAAATAATGTTTTCCTTAATTATTAACAGAAATTGACACATCTGTGAGATAATCGAAATTTGTACAATGTTAATATAATTTTGTTTGTTCTGTGAGAATAAGTTCTACCGTTTTGAAAAAGTAATTAACGATAGCAATTAAATTTACTTTTACTACGTGACTTTGATAGTTTTGTTTGGTGTTTCCTCCTTTTCTCTTCCTTAGTTCCTTACCCATCCACTGTACCACCGTGTATCCAGGAGTCGGGATAACGGTGTGACCTAGCGTAGAGGGCGATTCCTGGCGCCCAAAATTACTGAAAACTTATTCCCCTACGCACGATCCGTTCTGAGCAAGCGGTAGTTAAAGACTTACGGCTGGGTAGTGAACTCTTTCTCTGTCTCCTTTGATAATAGACACACCCACGCATCCATTGCCTCCGACGAACTAAACTCCGGCATTCTGTAATCTGTTGCCTCTGCCTTATTGGTACGTAATAACGGCTATCTGTCTATGGGCACCGGTTCTTAGGACCTCATCCTGGCGGTTAGGACCATAGTATGAGCCCACGCTTTTTATTACAATTTAGTCAATAACCTTGATATTAGCATAGACAACAACCCCATCATTCTTCTTGTTTCCATGACTCGTTTAGAATTGGTCCTGCAGGTTTATTTGATTCGACCACATTTCGATCGGATGAGGTCGGGTAAGATCGGGATCGCCTGTATGTTAACACATATGGTCTTGACAATTAAATTGCTTGGAGACCTTAAAAATTTCCAACCACACAACCAGATACTGTAACCTTGATATACGTTTAGCATAGACAACAACCCTTTTGTTTCCACGAACTGATTCTATTGTTAGAAAGTAACGCTTATTTGCTATTTCCAGGAGTTTTACCTCCAAGGAATGCTAAAATTTGACTCCTTAACATTGTTTCCCTAGATGGGTAGGGTGGGGTATAACCATAGAAATAGTTTGCATCAGAGGACTTTTACATAAAATAATACACTTAAAATAAACTTTTCCCCTTTACTTGTAACCCCTATCAGCACACACATTTCATAAACCTTTTACTGATATTGTCTTACATAGTTATTGTATAAAAAGTGTACATTCGTCAATGCACAATGTTGGTTTGTGTATGAAAGAAACAAGTTGTTTTCATTTTGGGTAAAGCTGGTTGCTCTTCAATTTCTATAATTGACTGTCTCAATATTTTTCGAATGTAACCGGCTTTTTCTCGCCCTTTAACGTACACATCATCTGTTACCGATATTAGTTCGTGAAGTATACGTGGAAAGAGATGTTAGAGGATATCCAGATCCCCATTTGATGCAGTGATGATTATTGATTAACCAGATAGCGTGTCGTTGAAATTCTACAGATGTGGTTTGAACACAAAATGGGCAGCTTGATTTCCATTGTATATTGCTAGTTCTTTGGGTGTAAATACATGTTTTGCCCTGTACATCAACTATTACAATCATCGTCTCTGTACCGTGACACCGTAACTACTTATGAGTACTCGCAAAACATATGCATAATTTTCAAAACACAATTTCAGAGAACGCATGTGTAGTTTAATTAAACCGTACAATTCGACGCATAAGTTTCCCTTTTATGCAAGTGTCAGATATCTATTTACAACTTTAACTAATATCTAATTGCTCTTCACAGCACTTTAGGTTTACCATAAAATTATTCATGCACTCCCCTTATATAGATGGACCAGTTGAATTCGGGGTTAAAATATGGATAAGATCGGACAGGATCGGATAGGATTGGGACCTTGAAAATTATTTCTCTGAATTGTAATGTGGCGTGACCTTGAAATTTAAAGCAAATGGTGGAGGTAGCTGTTGAAATCTACGTTTCTTGAAACAGAACACCATATTCACAACAGTCTTTATTTTTTAATCATCATATTGTTACTACAGCGGTATGAAGCATCCCGCAGTAAACGTCGTTCCAGGAGTGATTTTATTGCTGCTTGCATGACTTTTCCAGAACTGCACTACGACTAAAACCTATTTTCGAAATGAGCATGTTTACATATGGTTGGATGCACTAAATGTTATGTTTATCGTTTTCCGACTGCACCCCGACTACTCATGAATACATCCTTTGTGTTTAGCATCGTATTAAATTTCTCAATTCGATTTTCTTCTTCTTTGAAATACTCGTAAAGCCCTGAGGTAAAACACATTTAAACTCCTCTGTTTCTAACACTATACGTTCACCATACTTCGTATTGATTGCTGTGACATTAATAACTATATTTTTTCGATATCTCTAGGTCACATGCATTTTTATAGAGTTTGCAACAGGTGCTTTGGTTTAACCCTCCATGTTTAACAACTTACTAACCGACTGATCTCAACACACTGCGACTTATATGTCCTTGAAGCATCGGCTTGAACAATGGATCGCCTTTGTTCTTGATTTCTCAGAATTGAGGCGGGGGTAGCTGGATACCAATTTATTTTTATAACCCGACCAGACCAATGAATCGCCTTTGTTGATAACAATCTGTTTTTACGATTATGGCCCTAACTCGGCCAGAACAATGGATCGCCTTTGTTCTTTTCTCAGGTGTGACCTTGAAATGGGGGGAAACGGCTACCTGTGTTGCGAAACAGCTATCTGTTTTGGGAAACGGCTACTTGTTTTTAGGAAACGGCTACCTGTTTTAGGAAATGGCTACCTGTTTTGGGAAACGACTATGTGTATTCGGAGAACGGAACCACTTGAGGGCACTTGGGAAGCGTTACCATAGTAAACTTCCAAGAATTGCTTGATCACCTTGAAGCATGCATAGACAACAATGATACCTCAGAGCTTGCTTAGATTTGTAATAAGTCTCGAACAATGTCTTAAAGTAAAACAATCTCAGATCCTAATATGAAGGCTTTAAGGTAAGCTGAATGTATGGCTAGTATACAATATAATGACGCCATGAAAATACCTATTAGGAAAGATGATGAGTTGGGGACCACATTAAACGAAAATCAGTTGAAGGAAATTGAATGTGAAAAACAAATAATAAATAAAATAGACATGATCCAGCAAAGGTATTACAAAATGTTAAGTGACTGTCACTACCCATAATATGTATATTTGCTTAAATTGATTTTTTATCTGTATATATAGATGAATATTGCGGTTAATAAATTATAAGTGTTATAAAGAATATTTGACTTGAAGCCTTGAAGCATCAGTCTGAACAATGCATCGTCTTTCTTCTTGATTTCTCAGAATTTCAGAAGCTATGACTCAGCCAAAACAATGAATCGCCTTTGTTCTTTTATCAGAGATGTGACCTTGAAAATTATAAGTATAGACCTTGAATCGTCGTCTTGAACAGTGGATCACTTTTGTTCTTGAAAATTGATTTCTCAAAATTGGAGTGTATTTAGGTAACAATCTATTTTTAGAAATTATAACGGAACAATGGATCGTCTTTGTTCTTTATTAGAGATGTAACCTTGAAAAGTATAAGCATAGACTTTGGAGCATCGGCTTGAACAATGGATCGCCTTTGTTCTGGATTTCTCAGTATCGAAGTGTATTTAGATAACAACCTATTATTATAACTCGACCAGAATAATGAATCGCCTTTATTCTTTTATAAGAGATGTGACCTTGAAAATGACAAGCATAGACTTTGAAGCGTCGGCTTGAACAATAGATCGCCTTTGTTCTTAGTGTTAGGCAATGTGATGACCTTGAAAACCATGTAGATAGATACAGGTAATGTGTGACATAACCAACAATTGATGTGGACAATATGCTTCAATGACCTTGAAAACAATCTAGTAACTTTTCTAGTGGCTTTTCTAGTTACTTTAATGACCTTGAAGGCCTCGTGCGAGCATGACCTTGAAGCTGGGACCTTGAAGAGACTCAGAAGGGTTACCAACCTAGCACGTGGCTCGCGGTGACCTTGAGGAGACGTAGCAGGGTTTCCAACCCACCACGTGGCCTCGGTGACCTTGAAGAGACCGGGTTACCAATCTACCACGTGGCCTTGTAGCGGTGACACTGAAACAGGCAATGCTACCAACCTAGAAATCTAGTGACTTTTCTGGTGACTTTTTCCAAATCTGGTGACAAATCTAGTGACAAAAGTGGGACAGGATCTGTATAGTATATCTACTAATATTAAGCTTGAGTTTGCGGAAATCCCACAGGATCTCATGGAAGACGATTTTGATAGGAGAACGTATTTTTGTGAACAAATGATGGCAACGTTAGATAACAACGTAATCCAGTTAGAACAGATTTCTATTGTTTTGTTGCACAAATTAGGCCCAAGGCCCCTCAGGGCGCGATACAAGGCCAATAACTTGAAAAGGATTCGTTAAATTACAATACAAAGAATTTGTTTCTTTGTATAAGCTTTAGGATTTAATTTCCCATAATTGGGCATTATACTTCATTTTGAGATTTCCAAAAAAAACCTAAATTGACAATTTTAGCGTTTCCGGTTTCTTAGAAAAGCATTTGGGTTGTATGTAAATTAAATAATGCCACCCTACCTATAGGAAGTTTTGTTCTAAATAACCAGTTTTTATTTTATCAATTATAATTTTTAATTCAAATCAAATATTTATTCAAGTATTAACATGTAATAAGTACAAGTATCAATAGAATTTAAAATTGCATTGTGAAAATAGGGTTGAATGATCTATGGAAGAGTAATGGTGATGTGTCGATAATAACAAAACGACTTTGTTTTTTAGGGTATACGATATTACAATATTTTGTTGAATACCGTTCACTATCTTTGTCGCTTGAAACTCCGGAGGAATTTGCTTTTGTTTTTCGAATGGTTCCGACTAGTGTTATCTTATGACTTTGCAATAAATTTTGAGCTCAAGGTATAATTGTATACCAGTTATCTACAGTTATGTACCTACTGTTTTTATTTATGGGCATAATGAGGCGACGCACGATTTGTTCAGAAGTAATTGATAGAGCAAATGGACCATCCGGTTGTTTGGCAACATACACTTCCATTTTGACACAGTAAAAAGTTCAAGCATCGACCAGGGCAAATACCTTGAAACCATGTTTATTTGGTCTAAAACTGCAATGTCTGCAAAAACCAATCAATTGCTCATTGACAGCCACATACTCACTGGGCGTAAATACACTACAACACTTGTCCACAATTGTATCAAATAACTATAGAATGGGGGCCAGTTTGTTTTGTTTCGGTCTCTCAGCCAGTGTGCGAATGTCATGAAGACGAAGACACACGAGAATAAATAGGAAACGGTTGTAAGACATTAGAGAAAAAAAAATGATAGCCAATGTCTTCTTTGGCAAAAATATCTTTATAATTGAGATGTGAAATCCGCAAAACACCAGGCATTATTAACAATCCTAACAATGCCCCCATTTCTGCTTTGGTCACATTTCTTGCATCATGGCATCTGGCATATTGACCTACTGCTTTGGTATTTATGTATATATTTGTATTTTCAACCAAAATGTTTGATAACATCGTCACAGAACAGCTTAAATGCTTCTAAATAGTCAGTAATATTTCTCGCTTCATCAATAGATCATGGTAAATGTGTAATATCTTGTTGTCGTGTTTAGGATGCTGGAGAATTCTTTGCCCATTTGAATATCTTGTCCTTCCCAATATAAAATTTACACATGATGGTCCTATATCCACTTCTTCAATATTTTATGCTTCATATTCTGAAACACTGTTGTGTTCACTGTAACTCGCATTATCTTTCCTGATTTCATTATCTAAGTTCTGTGGTAGATTCCGTTCTTCTTCTAAATCAGCTATAGCTTCTTGAAGTAAAAACTCAAGTTCTTTTTGAGTAACTGGGCGACTAGCTTCGTATTTGCTAGTGCTCGCCATAACTTTGTACGTCAACAGTTTGTAATACACTCAGAAAAACACCTCTAACTTGTATCGCAGGCGAGAAAATTTTTGAATCTAAAATTGAAATTGTTTCAAACCCATAAAAGTTGTTTACAAGTACACGATTCATACATTCTCTGCAGACTTCATCACGTACATCTCCACTCAGCAAACAAGATAGGCGGAAAAATGTCAACTATATATATATATATATATATATATATATATATATATATATATATATATATATATATATATATATATATATATATATATATATATATATATATATATATATATATTTGACGCGGAAAATTATTTGTCCTGTCGCATTAGAGAATTCTAAGGTGGCACATTCACAGTTAAAAGTAAATTATTACAGTTTACAGCTGATATCTTCCGCGTGCTTTTTATTGTGTTACTCTTGTTGGTTAAAATCAGTTTTTTTGAAGATTTCTTTGGTTGTTTTATTTGTGAAATAAAGGTATGTACAAGAATCTTAACAAAAATGTCATTTTTATGTTTTAAGGTTATCTCTATTATGGTGGAACTACGAAGAAAACTATACATTCTGAGGCTGGAAACATTATTATTATTGCAGAAACATTGCAAGCATGTGGATGGGTTGGCTCAAGAAATGTAGGAGAAAGATGGATTACTTGATGAAGTAGTGGAAAGTTTGGAATTTGTAGTAAATACTGGTTTGTCGGAAGATGACACATGATACACTTGATATTTTAAACGTTTTGATTTTTACATGATTTCGTTTCGATTGTTTAAATTTGTATTCAGTTTATTTTGATTTGGTTATTTATGTTATTCAATACATAAATAAAAAGTTTGCCTCGAGTAGGATTTGAACCAACTATGTATTTAATAAAATTAATAATAATTTTTAATTACATATTTACCTTTGAACTTATTCGTTCATAACAAAAACTTATAATAATTAAATAAGTCATCAGTTCATTCGATAAACTATAAAATAGTATATTATACATTAAAGGTGACAAATGCGATATTTATCCAGAGGTACAGTTTGTAGCACGAGGGCGAAGCCCTAGGGCTACAAGCACCGAGGGGTAAAATAGCAATCCCTCCCGAGATGTACATAATATTTTTTTCACGACCCAAGTGAGATTAAATCCAAGACAAGGTGTTTTCAAAGCCAAATTATTCTTCCATATTAAAAATCATTACTAGTCTTTGGTAAATTCCTTGACAACCGTCAAAATTTATTTCAACAAATTGGTTTTTGCAAGTTTTGTTATAAAATGAATGAACTTGAAGAACCACAATAAACGCAAGATATAAAAAGCAGCAAATGCTGCGGTAGTGAATTTACTACCTGGAAAATCGAAGAATTTGTACGAAGCAGCATATCGAAGTTTTAAAAAGTGGTGTTTGGAAAAAAAACGTAGAAAACTTTACGGAGAATGTGATGCTCGTGTACTTTAGCGAGAAAGCTAAAACGTTTAAATGTTCTACAGTATGGGCTCAATATTCAATGGTAAAATCTTGTATGATAATTCACGACAAGATTGACATAAGTAAATATACTTCATAATGAAAAGTCGCTAGGGAGAAAATGTGACATATTTGCTCCCTAGGGAGAAAATGTTCCACTGCTGTCGTGATTTGGATGTCATAGAAACTAGCTTTCACTCTCGGTCGTGAAAAAATGTAATTACATTTTAATCAAAATGAATTGTAAATCTTAAATTAAAATATTTAAAACTGTTTCTGTAAAGCTTAACGCTTTAACGACCATATATACAGATTTTGAGGTTGTGGAAAACCAACAACCAACTTGTGCTAAAACCTTAAGTTTAGTTGAAGATTTTGTGTTTTTATAGTTTATTGGTTTATTATTTACATTTTTTGTTGTTTTTATATACATTTTACTACCTCAAATGCATGACCATGCTCATTGGTATTGTATTTTCGTTCAAGTTATCTTCATTAGGGTCGTAAAAACTTTCACTATCCACATCTGTGTCACTGTTAATCTCTGTTGCGAGCTCCAAAGCAGCTTTTTCAGCTTCTTGTGGTAATTTATCGGCATTTAAACTATAGGCCATAATCACAAAAGAATTACTTTGATAACTGTAAATAGAATTACCTTTTATGTAGTAATACTATGGCCTAAGTACGATGCCAATACTAACAGAACATAACATATAATACTACTAGCCATTACTTACCGTATAGTTAACAAATAATAAATTGTACTACGTAAATGACTCAGCAATGCAACTTGTAAAAGACTATAAGGAATTGCAAGGTTATGTCGAAGATGACTCGCCAATCCTGAAACCACGTGTCACAAACACGTGTCGTATATTATAGCAAACCATTGACTTCCGCTACCATAAACCACTATAATATTTACATTTCAATTTAATTTAAACTGTGTCACACGTAAGTGACACCAGTTTCCAGCGAAAACCGACCGTCACATATATGTGACGGTTAGTCGTGAACGCGTTAATATTGTTACTAAATATTTTATATTAATATTTAGGTTTTTAAGTTAAAATTATTTTTTGGTTCTCCGTGTATCTGTCCCTTTGTGATTTTGTCAAGAAAATATAGTTACACTGGTTATGCAGCACACAACACATTTACGTGTATCCAACAATACACATTTATGTTAAGCGCCCAAATATTTTTTTTCGGATTGTACCTTAAAATCTACTATAGCGCCGGTATCCCCTCTCCAACAATCTTGTTTGCTGAGTAGAGCTGTACGATCACTTGAAAATATGTGACGTTCTTCCTCACGCAGTGTCCAGGAGACTTAAAATGTTATACTTGATATACTTACAAGCTATTTTCTCAAAATGTATGGGCAGGGGGGGGGGAATTGAAATTTTAGAGTGTTTTTCAATAGATTATGTTTAAGGAATGCATAGGCCGAAAACATTACACCAATAACGGAATAAAAAATAGAGCGAGTTAAAGTTGTGGCTGTGTCTCTCATACACCGCACGAGTAGTTAAATGTAAAGTATTGGGTTAATTTTAATGCAATAGGTATATAAGTATTACTGTCGTTTATTATTTCATTTTTGTATTATAAATTCGCGCTCTAGTTTAATTCCTGTTATTATCTTGAACATAGTGAATGACTAAATTATTCATATTAAACTTCCACCATGGTTTACTTAACCATTTTTGTTTGTATTTATATCTCTTTAAAATATGTAGAATACTTCAATCAAAAAAATATTTTTTAATATCTATAAATGTTGGTTTATCTCGTTTAACTAATTTGGTGCTTCAATAATAACAAAGTAAGCAATAATTCCCATTTGAATTGAAACTTCTTATCTAAAAATCCTAACTCTATTAAACAGTGATATACATCATGCAGATTAATGATGTAGTAAACAAAGCATTTAAATTATTTTAATAATAATTATCTATGAGGAGCTAATCAAGTGTTATCTTTTTCAATCTTTCAATCCGACATAAACATATATAAACGGTGTGTCGCTATAATCGTCTAATTCAATCACTGTCAAGATGCATCAATCAATTGGTCTTATAATACTATTAACACTATTTACCTACTGTGGCAGCGCCCAATTGCGTAAGTGTAAATTAGAGAAAATTATTTTTTCTTTAAACATTTTTAAGCATCTGAGATTCCACGCTGTTTGCCGTCCGATAGTTCGTGCCTGATAGCGTCAGTTAGTAGTGCATTGAAAGTTCTTCAACAAGGTAAAAGATGTAAATAATAATACAATTAAAACTTTGAAAATTGTAGATCCTGCTCTGCTTCATGTGAGTTCTGTACAACCGATTGAAGTTGATGCGTGGACTGTTCCACCTGGTCATGAACATGTACTTTTTGAAGAGATCTATACTAACCTAAAGTTCTTCAATTTTGCATTCAGTACAATTAAAAACGTTCAGTAAGTGAACTAAATCTATATTTTTAAGCTATTTTTGGCTCTTAGGTCAAGTATAACAGACACATCATTATCTATTTCGATCGACTTTAGTAATCTACTAATCCATTTTCTTTGTGATTACAATTATCACAATGGTACCCTTTTAGGAATCCCAATAGATAGTCAAGGTGAAGCTGACTCTAAATATCGTGAGTGTTACGTAACATTGGCTTGCTTAATAACGTTTGCATAATTACAGGGCAATTTCAAGGGCTACTAAATATTATTGGTGAAATAGTAGGATCAGGTTCAGAAAAGAGGGTAATTGTAAAAGATGTTAAATTGGAATTTACAACGAATTTGGAGGTTGTCTACAATTCAGGCCGTCCTGTATTAGACGCATTATTAAGCTATTTGATTAATTCTCATTGGAACATAATTGCTCTTGACATAGCAGATGTTTTCCCAGACATGATTGCTAATGCTCTAAAAACAGTTATAGATCCTGTTTTTGAGAGTTTTACATACGATGAATTGTTTCTTTCATAATTTAGAAAAAAATCGTAAATCAACAGTTACTATTAGCAAAACGCCGTCTATTGGCGCTTCATGCACCAAAAAATAAAATTTTTAGTAATTTTTATGTTTATTCGTTTAGTCTAGTCCAAAAAAATAATCCCTGCACCAAAATATAATCATTGCTGATGTTTGTATTTACAACCACAATTAATTAATATTTAGGGCCCACACTACCAATTTTCCACCGGTAATGCAAAACTCACATTTCCCAATACAACCACAACCAATCCTTTATCACGGTACGATATCTAAGCAGATAACGTACAATGACTCACACATGCAAATTCCACCAAATTACGAACGTCAGCAATTAGCAAGAATGTCATCAACCAATGATGATGATCAAGAATTAATGGACCAGAACACACATATTACATGGCAGCAAGTAAAAGGTACCAAACGCAAAAAAGTAATCAGGACACGAGGGCAGAGCTGACAATAGGTACAGTCGAATTACTGTCGAAAATAGCCCTCAGTATTCCCAAAATAATCCTACAGAAAGAGTTAGCAAACCACCAATATTTGTTTATGGAGTAATAAACTATCCCACGATGGTAAAACAATTGTTTAGGGGAAGAGCAGTATAGTATTAAAGCCTAGCTGACAACCAAAATAAACTGTAACACTTCAGGTGTGTATCGAAAATTAGCTCGATATCTAAAAGAAACAAATATCGTCCATCATACTAATCATTATCAAATAAAGGAATAACGGGCGTATAGAATTGTCATCAAACAAATACATCACTCCATAGACCCTCGCGATATAACAGAAGAACTTACCAAATTAGGCAATAAAGTCAGAAATATTATAAACGCACGTCACAGAACAACTAAAAACCATTTATATATATATATATATATATATATATATATATATATATATATATATATATATATATATATATATATATATGTATATATATATAATAGAAAGGCTCCTCAACAGTGTTGTCAAGATATATTTCCCGAATAAAAATAAAATCAGCATTGTACAATGCATGAGATGCCTGAAGTATGAACACTAAAAAGCATATTGCAACATACCATATGTTTGTGTCAAATGTGGTAATGCCCACAGTACCATAAGTTGTGTAAAGCCTAAGGATACTCCAGCCAAACCTGTCCTATGTAGTAGTAACCACGCCGAAAATTACAAGGGATGCGAACAATATCACAAACTTCTTCATAAAAATACTTCATCAAAAGCTAATACCGCACGACCAATTCCAAGTACAAATAATGCATATAAAGTAAATCTAGTCCCAACTAACTTCCGAGATTCAAATCGAACTTATGCAAATGTAATCAACAATCTCTCACCTACCACCAGAGCAACTACAGCTGAAACGCACATCACGCTATCGCAGTTCTTAAATGAATTCAAGGCTATGTTCAACCAGTTCATTCAACAAAATAGCATGATGATAAACATGCTCTCAACATTAGTAAACAAATTAGCTAAATAATAATTTATAAATTATTATAATTATTATTATTTTTACAGCAGAATCAAATAGATGTACTTTTAGTAAGCGAAGCACATTTCACACAAAGAGCATACTTTAAGACACCTCACTACGAAACATATTCTACTAATCATCCTGATGGTACTGCACATGGAGGTACAGCTGTTCTTATGTTCAATTCTACACTACCAAGAATTAAAATATTAAAGAGACTATTTACAGGCTGCGACGGTAAAATTAAAAGGAAGCTCGCACCAAGGCTACACAACTCCAAAACTCAAGGAACCTAATAAGTTGGAAACTATTACTCATGCATTTGTAGCAGAACTACAATTTGCTGCGGGCCACACCCATCATACAGCACAAAAAATTCAAAATGTCATACCATTGAAACGTAAACGCAAGGTAGCAGAAAAACGACGTGCCAGAGGAAAATGACAATGAAGCCATAGACCAGCAGACAAAAACACCTACAACCATCTAAGCAAGGTACAGAAAGTCAAACTACAAGAAGTGCGTACTAACAATTTGAACACTATGTACCTAATCTAAATAAAACCGACAATTCGATCTGGAAACCTATTAAAAGCTCCAATAAACCTAAGACTGCAGCACCACCAATAAGGAAAAGTAGGAATGGTACTTGGGCGAAAAGCGACCAAGAAAAAGTCAACCTATTCGCAAACCACTTACTATCAGTGTTTCAGCCAATAAACGATGAGCCTGATCACGAAATAAAACACGAATTGATGACTCCAATGTAGATGAATACAACTACTACATTCTTTACACCAAAAGAAATAGCTAATGAAATAATTAAATGCAAAAAGGCTCCTGGTGTCGATTTAGTTACAGCAAGAATGCAAAAAGAGCTCTCACGGAAAGGCCTAGTGTTATTGAAGAATACCTATCATTACATATTAAGACTTAGCTACTGGCCAGAATGCCTTAAAATTGCACAAATCGGAATAATTTCTAAACCAGCAAAGGATCCAACGGAAGTGTCATCATATCGACCAATAAGCCTGCTCCCAGTCATCTCCAAAATACTGGAAAAGCGACTACTTCGAAGAATAAACGAGGAGGTCTCACCCGAAAATTGGATTCCGGACCAACAGTTGGGCTTCAGTCATGCTCATTCCACAGTTCAGCAAGTACATCCTATTCCGCAAATCAAAGACACAGCCTTTGAAAATAAGCATTACTGCTCAACAGTACTATTAGATGTTAGCCAAGCATGCCACAAGGTTTGGCATCCAGGGTACTTTATAAAAGCTAAAAAACGATTCCTACAGTATATTTCTATTTCCTACAATCCTATCTAAGAAAGAGAACCTTTCAAGTCTACCTGAATAAAGTTAAATCAAATTGTCACCCAATCAGCTCAGATGTACCGCTGTTATATGTCCTAATATACTTCCGATATACTAATCATACTAAATACAGTACACAGTAACGGACACATTTGCTGACGACACAGCTATCCTCTCTAGTCAATCAGACCCCCAGATAGTTACATAAAATCTACAATCTCGTCTACTCCACCTTCAGCAGTATCACTACGTTTAATTTAATCTAATAATATTCATTAACATTAAAATCTAATCCACATTCACAAAAGCACTCATTTCAGAAACCAAGCAATCAGCTGATCGTTTCTTATAAAAATTGCTGGTGTAGGCCAAGGCCAATCCGAACCTGTTCAAATACATCAACCTTATATCAACTTTTCATTCAACGGTGTACAATTATATTCATTTAATTTAATCTCCTCCACATCACAAAGATTTCATCCCTATATATCAAGTGCTTAATTACTCGCTAATTGATTATTTCAAACAGAAGTGATAAAAGAATTACGTACCTGATTAAAATTGTAGTCGTCCTCGAAAAAAACTATTCAGCGAAAAATATTCTATTCACTGATACCTCCATTATACACCACCAACGTAAGCAAATCACCTTATTAACTTTTAATTAACGCCTGCAAAAACACAAACCGCGAAAATTGCAGAAACGCTTTATGTTTAACAAAATTTGTTATAAATAATGCTGAAACCCGAACGACGACAACCGAACCCGGTCCCTAGATTGGAACTAGGACGCCGTTATTTTGAATGTACAGGGATACCAGAAGTACTGTTAATTATTATATTTTATTTGAGACAACATTATATTCTAATTTCTCTTTTTTATGTTGAATTTATACAATATATTTCCTGAACATCTCGTGTGTTAATCTGTTCTGATTACAGGTAACCTAACATACATTTAAGTGTTGAACATTGCCAACTAAACCCCCATGAGAAAAACTGAGCTAGCAAACCGGGGAAATTAACAAAACAATTATTGTACACCCATACAAAGATTTCAGTCCAAAATCATTCGCCAAATTGTAAATTCACCATGGTACGTAGCCAATCATACAATTCATGAGCATCTTCACGTCCCAACAATACAAGAAGTCATCCACGAGAAACCCATCAAGAACCATGACACCATAGCATGCCAACCCAACCCGTTATTAGAAGAGTTAAACTCAGAATCAATAAACGACTAACAAGGCAGTGGTCTATAGACTTAGTTTAATAGTAAATAGATAGCATACTATCACTTGTAACTCCTTTATCTTATAGAATATATCTGTAATTCTGATTTCTAAATAAAAAAACTTCTGCGTACCAAGGCATAAACGTTCCACTTGAAAATCTAACCGAAATGTAAGAACATAGCATATACACGGAAATCTAGATTGTGAATGAAGAAAAACTACATATAGCAGTGTATAGAAGTGCATTTTCCTGAAGTATATTGTTCGATATGGAATTTACACTTTCCTAAAGGAGGTTGTAACCAATTATGCAACAAACGACTCAAACTAGTAGTAAAAACAGCTTCTATATGGGCGACAATTGCTTGTAATGGAGAAACAAACTATGCTTTATGACCTTATTTATTACCTACAGAACAGAAAATATATATTACTTCAGCGGTTCTCAAAATTCAAATGTATTCAAATAATCATCGAGTAAATTTTATAACTAAATAATTTGTATATTAATACCACATTTTCTATATAATAGTTTCATTATTAAACTAAGATTATTGAAAAATACATAACTTATAGGCATATCAAATGCAATTTTTACTTTACCTGTCAGTTTGCTCGTTTATCCTTTCTCACTCACTAAAATAATTTAAAAAAACGCCCTGGTACGTTTTTTTTTAATTATTATTTTATTTAACACACTTTAAGTGCAAGAGTACATATAATCATAAAATGTTTTAATTAATTTCAATGCTGTATAGTAAAAATGAAATCATCAAAAGAAAAATTGTACTAATGTAATAATGGTACTGATGCCCAAACTAGGACGTGCGCCGTGATCTCTATCAAGATAACCGGTAGCTCAGCCAATTTGGAAAGCACTTGAATGCGTGAGTGTGTTTGACGTAGCAATATAATAAAAATTTAGTAACGCGCCACTTGGTTTGCTCTAGTCCTCAAACCAAGAAAAAGACCAAGGATATTTAAAACTGTAGTGATAGTTAAAATAAGGAGTGGAAACGGTAACCTGAAAGAGAACAGGTTAATTAAGGACGTTTGAAATTAATACACGTAAGGCAAACAAATACTGGTCGTCCAACAGAGTTTCTTATTTCTTACAGCCTAGTAATGCCACTGAAAGGGTCCTTACTTTACAAAACTAGTCTACCCATATTTAAATCTATAACAACAAGTTTGCTTCATAGACTGATTTTCCAATGTGCTTATTCAACTAACCTACTCACAAAACATTTCATATATGCAAATAATTTGATTCTAAAGTTACCCACCTACGATCAAGTCTGTAGACAATATTAGAATAATATTAAACACAAACCATGCCAGTAATGGAAGGATAAAAGAAGAGGAAGTAATAGAGGCAATCCATAATGTGAAAAAAGACAAAGCGGCGGAAGAAGACGAGATACAAGGTGAAGAGTGGTTATATGGAGGTGAAAAGGTAGTGACAAGGATGACGGAACTAATAAACAAAATATGGAGAGGGAAAGCACTTTTGGAGAGATGGAGTGATGGGCACAAAAAAAGGAGATAAAAATCAGGTGGTAAGTTACACAGGAATCACATTGTTAAACACAGCCTAAGAAATATATGCGATCGTGCTAGAAGGAAGGCTAAGGAAGGAAATAGAGGAAAATGTTACCAGATGGACGGGCAGGGTTCAGGACAGATAACTATATATATATATATATATATATATATATATATATATATATATATATATATATAATATACTGAAATTTATAGCAAATAAGGATCTAGAAAAGAAAGGGAAAAATGGTGGTGGTATTCGTAGACCTAAAAAGATTAATGAAAAGTTTACAGACAGAATTCAGGAAATTCATCAGAAAACGAGTAACATGAGGCAAGGATGCCCATAAAGCCCAAGCCTATTCGCCATATAGACAGGAGACCTGCAGGAGACATTAAGGGGACAACAAGTGGTGTTGGGGAACATAAAAGCGTGGTCGCTGGCATACGCAGACGACATAGTATTAATAGGAAATGAAGAAAAAGAAATGAAGGAGATAATAAAAAGGACGAACAGATACTTGAAAAGAAAAGCACTGAAAGCAAATGTAAACAAAACGAAGGTAACAGTGTTGTGAAAAGGCGTAGGACAAAGGAACTGAAATGGGGAAAGGAGGAGATATAGCAGGTAAAGGAATTCACATACCAGGAATATACGGTGAGGCAAGACAACAAAGATGGGGAACGTGTAAAAGAACGAGTGAGAAAAGGAGATAAAATAATAAGGCAGGTGCGGAGTGTAGGATAAAGAATGTTTGGGAGGATACCGGAATATCTCTTATTTTGTTTGTATCTATTGGGTGACCTACATAAAGGTGATGATTATGACCGAGCTGGTAGCGTAGTGGTGACACGATCTGCTGAGCATTCGGGAGGTAATGGTTCGATTCCGTTACCGTCTACCTTGCATTAGGTTTTTTAGGGGTTTTCCTCAGACACATGTAGCGGCATGGTCACTGCGTATATGTACACCAAGTGCGGCTGCTTAGGCGAATGCCGGGGTAGTATTTCCCCCCTCAGAACCCTAACTCCATTCCTTCCGATCTTATCCTTACTACACCCATCCTTAATCCCACCATGCATATATACGTAATGTATGTGTGTATGCTGGGAATCCATGATTGCAGCTGAAGGAGCTTGGAAAGCTCGAGCAGCCCGCCCTACCCCATGGAGAGGGAATGAAATACGGTGGCCTTTTTCCTTTCCCTCTTCTTCAATATGTTATGCTTCATATTCTGAAACACTGTCGTGTTCACTGTCGCTCTCATCATATTCCGGGATTTCATTATCTAAGTTCGGTGGTAGATTACGTTCTTCTTCTAAATCAGCTATAGCTTCTTGAAGTAAAAACTCAAGTTCTTTTTGAATAACTGGGCGACTGCTTCGTATTTGCTAATACTCGCCATAACTTTGTACGTCAACAGTTTGTAATACAATAAGAAAAACACCTCTGACTTGTAACGCAGCGAATATTGAAAATTGAAATTGTTTCAAACACATGAAATGTGCTTACATGTACACGATTCATACATACTCTGCAGACTAAATATACAGGGTGTTTCTGAAAT
>JARFJB010002174.1:590000-620000 GCA_036346205.1 Vesta saturnalis | reverse complement strand
GAGCATTGTGCATGGAATATGTCTAGAATTTTCTGACGAATCCAAAAATTTAATAATATACAGTGTTGCGTTTAAAACAAGAAAATTGGTATTGGTCACTGTTACATGACACACCCTGTATAAAAAGCTTTTGTTGAAGAAAATTCGCAACTAAAAATTCAATCGACGTGTCTGCGGGTTTTCTCGAACACGCCCCATTTACTTATTACTGAATTTATTCCATTTGGCTGATACACACTGTATATAGGGAAAACTCTAGCTACTTTACGTTGTTTAGGAAGACATCAAATTAAGTGTAGGAACTCCTACAGTACAAAAATCATACAATCATACGCAATCTTGACTTTCACGGGTACATGGGTATATCCAGAAAAATTTGTTTAACTCAATATATAAACGTTTAATTTTATCCGTAAGCGATGGTGTCATCGATCATGGATTATTAGACTTATTTTAATATGTTAAAGGACGTGTATAGTCAAAATTAGTAGAGAAAATATTAAATAATTGCTTGTACAAACGGCGTCAATGAAAAAGCCTATGCTCGAAGTAGTTTTAAAGATGCACATACATTTTTGTACATCCCTTTAAATGCAAAACTCAGGGCGCGATATAGAGCCAATAAATTGAAAAGGATTCGTTAAAATACAATACAAAAAAATTAGTTTTGTTATAAAAGTTTTAGGATTCAATTTCCAGTAGGTGGGCGTTTGAAGATTTGAGATTTCCTACAAAAACCTAAATTGACATTTTTGTCCCCTCCCTATTTTATGCCCAATAACCAGTTTTTATTTTCACAATTATAACATTTAATTCAATCCAAATATTTATCTTATCAAATTATCTAAGATGTAATCGAAATCAATCAATGTAGAAAGTATAAAAATGTATTTTCCAGTTATTTTGGTATATTCGGCATATTTTATTTTTAGAATAATTTTGATTATTACTCAAAGTTTAAGCCGGAAATCAAATAATTTGCAATACCATTCAAGTAATTACTAGTAATTACTACAAGTAACAATGGCAAACGGAAAGTTTGTTACAGTAAAGGGGAACTGTTCTTGGTTTATTGAATAGTGCACTTTCAATAAGCGAAGTGACCACTTTTATATTTATTCGGTTTTTAGCGGTACTGGATTTTTTATATTTAAATCACAATTAATGGGAGATTACACGCCAAATAGCATGTTTTTATTGTATCAATAAGGACGCTTTTTAATTTCAATTACATTCTTGATAATAGTGTTTTGAATTAAAATGGAATAAAACACAAGCACCGTGTTATCAGGGAAATAATGTAATCAATACAATATGGAATTTAATTGTTATTTGTATTTCTTCTAATCAGTCTAATTATATCGTAGATTGATTGATTTTTTATTCTTGTGCAACTATTTCATTGAAGTTAATTCATATTAAAAATATATTAGGTACCCCTATTATCAATTCCTGTATGTGAAGAAAAACAACTGACTTGGAGCTGTTTTAAATTCATTAAAGTAAACCATAATGACTTGAAATGTATTATCTAATTCCATTATAATGCCATAAAATAAGTATTATAAATACACACATAATTATATTCAAATTCATCCAAAATATAAAAAATATAATTCTTCTTTTTATATAACATATTTTCAAGTCAGTTTCGAACCAAGCATTATGTATTTTCATACGAACTCTTTCATTGACAGTGACGAATTTGTTCTACAAAACCTAAAAGATCAGCTATATTTGGATGTAGTATTTTTGTATCAATACTCAAGAGTGGTTCATGTTTGTTACTAAATAATCTATCGCAACACTACATGATTTCTTATTTTTATTTATAGATATTCTAGTAGGGTTTTCTATTCTAACCTCTAATTGAACCACGTCAAATAAGTCTAATAACAAAGTTTTTTTTACTAGAACTTGTGTTAAGATCACGTCCAAGTATGATGCAATTCGTCATTTTGCTTATATGTGCTAACGATGTAGTCAGATTAGTTACAAATAGATCTGTGTCACAGGCCGGGGCTCTGTAGACTGATATTACACCGGTTTTTATATTACACTCAATTATCGCCGTGGAAATCTAGATTACACCTTCTACAGAGTACTCACAAGTACCACTAATACATTTCACACTTTTACATTGAGAGATGAGATCATTTCTAACAAAGATGGCGCTGCCACCATGTATTCTCTCTTGCTTATAATAATGTAAAATCTTAATGTAGTTTTCCGGAGCCAGAAATGATAGTTCGGGAGCAGTACACAGAAGTCTTCAACAATACACAGAACTGTTACATTTAGAACAACACAAAATAATTGTGGCTTATCAGTTTTGATTTTGAGGCTCTGAACATTTACATGGCCAACTATACCTTTTATATTCTTATTCATAAAAAAGGATCATTTTTAGTTACGTTTAAAGAAGGGATAATATCTGTGCGTGCAGACTGGTTTTTATTTGTATCAGAATTTCTTGATTAATACAAATCTATTAATCAATAAATTGATTGTGTTATTTACATTACAAAACCCTAATAAATTGATTTATCAAAGAGCATAGCAGAAATTTGCCACTATTGTTGAAGTGAATCCCATGTTTGTTAAAGTGATAATTCTGTAAATATTTATTGACGTCTAACAACTTTACTTCACTTTCAACTTCTAAACACTATGATGTATCATACGTAATAGTTCTGCCTTACATTTACTCCAAATTTCTCAATTTTTCAATTTTGAGAAGCGTGCTTTGGAAAGATAACGGCTTTCGATTGTTTTAACGAAAAATTTGACAGTTCCACCATCTCATGCTGCGAATTTCTTATACTTCGCATCGAAATGCAGTAGTCACTACGGAAACGTATTGGCAACGTTATCCACAGCGACAACAACCGAGTTTAAGGTTTTTGTCAAATTATGGATGGACACCTAAATACCAAGTATAATTTTTTTCATTATGTAGAAAACAATCCTTTTGTCTCAACGAGGGAAGTTGTAGATCAGCTAGACTTATCACACCATGTCGTTTGGAGATGTATCAAAAAACATAAGTAGCTTTATGCACGTTTTTGATAAATAAGCTACAGAACAATTGAAATTTTCTTCATTACTGGTCAGTTGAGAAACCACATCAGTTTCAAGAATGGCGCCTGCAAATACGCTTTGGCCTTAATGTGGGATGGTTTTTTGGGCGACACAGTAATAGGTTACTTCACCTGTAAATATAATTTGAATTCCGATCGTTACCTTAATTTCTTAAGCTGCGCCTCCGCATAATGCTAAGAGGGTTAGGGATACTTGTCGAAAATATTGCCCAATCAAGTTATTGCTAATAACATTGGCGCACACTGGCCAGCACGATCGCCAGATCTGTATTCTATAGACTACTATTTGTGGGGGACAATGAAAAATAAAATTTATAAAAATGTTACCAGCTGATCTGAATGAACTTCGCGCAAGAGTTATTACCACCCTTAGACGTGACATCAGGAGAAGGAAAGTCCCAAGATCAAATTTTAGTAATGATTATTTTCTTTGGAAACTTTGTCTTGTATCAAAATAATGGTGGAACTGTCAACTTTTCGTTAAAACAATGTTATCTTTCCAAAGCACACTTTTCAAAATTGGAAAATTGAAAACTTTGGCGTAAATGTAAGGTAGAACTGTTATGTGTGATATATCATTGTACTAAAAAAAATGGATATAAAAATGCAAAAATCCAAAATGGCGCCCATAAGAAAAAACAACGCTGGATGTTTCACCTTTTGCTTCTAGGTGCCATGGAAATTGCGATGACAGATTTAGATTCATTGTGAAAAAGTGCCTTCACAACATTTTAGTTAAAATGTTGCGCAGCCATTTTGTTTTTTGATGTCATAAAAGCCCCTGAGTTGTGAGGCACTTGCGCGGTATTTTTTCACGCCCACGTGGGGACGCATATTTTTTAATCATTTTTTATGGCTTCTTTTCGGTGGCCATTTTTAACCCCTAGCTTTGTAAGACAGCTATAAGAACTTGTGTTAAGTGTCTGCGCCCCAGCCCCTTGTTGCGAGACTTGAATTTGTTTATAGGGCCATCTAGTGGTATATAGACTAATGAACATTTTTCTGCAATAGAAGTTGATCATGCACTGAACTTGTTACGGAACTATTAATTAAAACAACTAAACTACTAAAAATGCTTTTATTTATCAGAGCAGAATGTTTGAAAAACAAGTATTATACAGTAACTGGATAATCTCATCATTTGTAACTAAACATGTAGTGAAAAACTTATTTACAAAATCAAGCATTAAAAAGTAAATTATTTATTCTAAAATACAAGAACATTATCGTATAAAGTCCACACATACATACAAATGGTAATCGTGCAGCGTCGTTTTGTTGTAGCGGAACCATCTAGAATTCTTCTCAAGGAAACGTAAATGGTAACCTAGCGGGGGTCGTCCAAAGGAGTCAAAATATTCCCCGTTACCATTCTCGTCAATGTAGATAGCAGTCCAATCCTAACCTAATTTGTTTGCTGGATCCGTGTTCACAATAATTGCACAAGGTCTAGGTGCGTGTAGTGGTAGCTGATTAGAAGCACATGTAAGTTAAAACACATTCTTGCGGCTAGGGATAGATTTCAAACATTTCAACACTAGTGCCGCATTCATTTTTGGTATGCGCCCAGTCTTGCAGTAGTAATGCGTTTTCCAGAGCACACATAGGCTCCTCGATCTTATTGTTTAAACAACTATACGCCTTTGCTTCCGTTTTCAATTTTTTATCGACGAACAGCCAATCTCGTCCAAGTTTAGTATTGGTTTGTTAAGAAATATTAAAAACAGTTGTTTTTCACTACTCTTAACTTGCAGAGTTCTTATCAGTTCCTCTTGGAAATCGTTGTATGGCAAATACCTTATTTGTCTTGACCTAGGCTTTGATATAAAATAATCTCGAGATGGCTTTATCAGCATCAGCAGTAACGAACCCATGATCTGTGATCATGGAAATTTATTTCGGTACGAATTCGTTATCAACACCTCTAAACCCTTGTACGTCCAAGTATGCGTCCATCTTCTTTCACTTGCTAGTGGATACTGAAATTAGTGATCTAGAGCTATCCCTTTTAACAGGTGCAGTCCACGACCACATTCCGATGTTTATCGATCTCAATCACGTTATCGAATTCGGCGTACACCAAACAGTTAACGGTTTCTACGAGAACTTCTTCAAATCCTACTTCTAGGCGAAGGGAACCGTTTCTAACTAAATTCCAGTATGTGCTGGCGTTTGCAGACAAGTCAGGGGTTAGGTCGAATGCAATTAAACAGTAACCGTTGGGGTAATTGCTTCTCGACATATCGTTGCCCTCATTCAAAAAATCAATTTCCATGCCGGAGAATAAGGTGTCATATGCCGTCATATATAAACCATTAGCTGTAATGTCTTGTTGTAAGGCCTTCGAAGGAATTTGTTGGCCGTCACGACATGTAATTAATATTGCTGTGATGAAAATTAAATCAAACAAATCCGAGTGACCGTGATCAATCATCTCGATTTGTTTGCTAGTCGCTGCAAATACTTGACGTTTCGAGTAACCGTTATTTGCGTTTGCCTGTTATTCATCTGCCAGCTGTATCATTGTGTAAAGTACAACCTAGATGTGAATTTTTGGCCTCCTTTCCATAGTTTAGCAACGTTTCGATATATGAGCGGTAGTCGTAGGTGTTGTTTGGTTGTGTACCCATCTTCTGATTTAAGTAGAACCTGTGAGCATCATCCAATTGTTTACCGGTGCTACATCCGCATTAGTAAGTGCTATATCCTCTTGCTTCAGAATTTTAGCTGTGATGTACATGGTCTGACTTAAATCTATGTAATCCATTTCCGAGCACTACAAATTCTATTGAGCGTCATCACTAAGAGCTGATAAGGGTTTGTAAAATATCCATTCACCACACTCGATACTTGTCTGTGTCGATGGTAAATGGAACAGATCCAATTCGAATTTGATGATTGAGCAAGTAGAAAAGTAATTATCTTGAAAATATATCGTCATAAGTAGGTTTCTTCTTCTTCTTAGCGGCAACAGCTCTTGGTAGAGACTTTTATCGATTTTCTCATCGGATTTACGTTTACGATTCCTACCTACCTCGTGAAATCTTTCATGAAACGATTCCTTAACAGGTCGATCCCCTATGACGTCAACAAGAACATTATCACCCGTTCGGAGAGCTTCTTTTCCAACAGCCTTTGCGCCAGACTTAAATAACGGTATTATACTTATAAATACACCACCTAGCCAGCTTCCTTTTCAGTGACCACGCTGATTTGGTGTGCCTCTGTAGATGGAGCCGATACCGTTACCGGCCTGATTCATATAATATTGTTGATAAGGACAAACCATTATTGGACTCTCTTAAAGTGTAGCTTCAGACACGACGTTCCAAACTCTAATGGCATTGCTGCACCTGTACTGTTTTTATATTAATCTCCATGTTTTCAAATTCCCGTGTCATCACAGGCATGTAGTGTGTAGGCGGGGGTATTGGTTTCTTAACTATGTTTTGATACGGCCGATATCCCAGCTGTAAGGCTAAACGTTGTGAGAATCCGAAAAGCGAGAGGAAGGTTTTTAATTTCGTGGTGATGCGCTCAGTTAGATTATGGTATTCGATCGTTTGCAATTTACTTATTAGCTCGTGATTATTTAGCTAGTACCATCAATCCTCGGTATAAATGGCTTTCTCGTTGTCGTGTTGGAAATGTGGTGCAGCCTTTTTTAATACTCTCTAACACATCCCCTTCTCCTGCGGGTGGATCAATTCTATAATGAATTAAATTGTCTGTCGCACTTACAGCGGCAAAAGAACAAGGGTACTGAATTTCCGAAATACCTACAACCCATTAGCTTGTTAATCTTATGCGTTTTGGCAGTCGTATTGTCGGGAAAATACGTCATGGAACTATTACTTAATAAGGTAAGATAAAACTCCATTTTATGTTATGTTATGTTCTCCGCGTATACCAATCTAGTGAAAGTTTTCTTCTTCGGAGGATCTTCGCGCGGTTTCCTAGATTCACTATCGGCATCGTAATTTTACCTATGAGGCTCGGTTGAATGTTAAGTGATACGGGAGCATCACGTCTTCGAGTATTTCCGATAAACTGTCGTGGTATATTTATTTCTTTAATATACGTCGCAAACTGTCGCCAGCCGTGGGTTTGCACTTTTTGCTGTCTTAACGTTTCGTGAACCAGATCGATAATGTTAGAATGGGGATGATCTCACATTTGATTGTGACAGACCCTTTTGTTCAAAATACATCACCGCCTGCATTCAGTATACGCAAGAAATCAGTGCCTTTCTTCCTGTATGAAACAGACAGTGCTGGTACTATCTCGTCGTCTGCCAGACCTTTGCGTCACGACGAATCCCAGATATGATCATCACCACCGCTGATTGTTATACTAGCGGGTTGACGTAACTGATTGGAAAAGTGTAGATATCTTTTTATCCAATCATTTCATGATATTCTGGAAGTGGTCCTGAAACTGACGAACTTTATTGACCTTAGCTGTGCTTTCGACACCGTCAATCCTGAATTTAGGGTAAATAAACTTAATACTATCGGAAGTAGAAGCGTAATGTCACATTGTATACAATCTTATCTATCTAACACTTATTGTTAATGCAAATGGAGGTCAGTCAGACGAAAATTAAATTAAATTAGGTGTGCAAGGTTCAGCGCTAGGACCGCTAATATTTATCTTATTTATTATTGACCTGTCACAACACATTTCAGCTGATCATCTTATAATGTACGCACATACATACATCAATAATAAATTGTTAAGGAATCAAGCAGAACTAACTGTTCGCATGCATAACATTGTAAGTGATTTCGGAAAGTGGTGTTCTCGGAATCATCTTATTCTTAACCTCTAAGACATCTTCTCAAGCAAGAAAGTATTATGACTCTTGTGCTACTCAAATAGACGTGGGTGTGTGTGTGTGTGTGTGCGTGCGTGCGTGCGTGCGTGCGTGCGTGCGTGCGTGCGTGCGTGCGCGCGCGTGCGTGTGCGTGCGTGCGTTCGTGCGTTCGTTCGTGTGCGTGCGTGCGTGCGTGCGTGCGTGCGTGCGTGCGTGCGTGCGTGCGTGCGCGCGCGTGCGTGCGTGCGTGTTCGTGCGTTCGTTCGTTCGTGCGTGTGCATTCGTGCGTTCGTTCGTTCGTTGTGCGTGCGTGCGTGCGTGCGTGCGTGCATGAATGGCTCGTTCGTTTGTCGTGCGTGCGTGCGTGCGTGCGTTGCGTGCGTGCGTGCGTGCGTGTTGCGTCTGCGTGCGTGCGTGCGTCGTGCGTGCGTGCGTGCGTGCGTTGTGTGTGATGTGTGTGTGTGTGTGTGTGTGTGTGTGTGTGTGTGTGTGTGTGTGTGTGTGTGTGTGTGTGTGTGTGTGTGTGTGCAAGTCAAGTGGCTGTAAAAATTTATCGCGTTAAAAGTGAAGTAAGGTTGTTAGACATCAATAACTATTTACACAATTTTCGCTTTAACAAACACGGGATTCACTTGAACAATAGCAACAAATTTGTCTTACGCTCTTTGATAAATCAATTTATTAGGGTTTTGCAATGTAAATAACACAACCACTTTATTAACTGTTACATTGACACTCGTATTAATCAAGAAAATGTGATACAAATGAAAACCAGTCAGCATGCACAGATATTGTCCCTTTTTATAAATAAGAGAGTAAAATGTAAAGTTGGTCATGTAAATGTTAAGTGCCTGAAAGCCAAAACTAATACGCCGCAATTATTTTGTGTTGTTTCAAATGTAACATTTCTGTATATTGCTGAATACTAGAGTGCTCTCGATCTATTATTTCTGGCCCCGGAAAACTACATTATGATTTTCACATTATTATTGAAAGTGTGAAATGGTACTAGTGGTGCTTGTGGATACTCTGTAGAAGGTATAATCGAGATTTCCGCGACGATAATTGTAAGTACAAAATAATAAATATTGTATAGGTTCGTGAGAGTTTAGGCACTCAGGATGCTACTTTTCACTTTGTCCAATCACTTCATGAAATTCTGGAAATGGGCCTGGAAACTGCCGAACTTTTTTGACCTTAGTTGTGCTTTCGACACCCTCAATTCTGAATTTAGGATAAATAAACTTAGAACTATCGGAATTAGAAGCGTAATGTCACATTGGATACAATCGCATCTATCTAACCGAACACTTATTGTTAATGCAAATGGAGCTCAGTCAGACGAAAATTAAATTAAATTAGGCGTGCCGCAATGTTCAGTGCTAGGACCGCTAATATTTATCTTATTTGTTATTGACCTGTCACAACACATTTCAGCTGATCATCTTATAATGTACGCTACATACATACATCAATGATAAATTCGGTAAAGAATCAAGCAGAACTAACTGTTCGTATGCATAACATTGTAAGTGATTTCAGAAGGTGATGTTCTCTGAATCATCTTATTCTTAATCTCTCTAAGACATCTTCTCAAGCAAGAAAGTATTAAGTGACTCTCGTGCTATTCAAATAGACGGTTTAAGTGTACATCTAAGTAACATCTCACGATTTTTGGAGTAACAACTGATGTCTTCCTTATTCGTGGAGCTATTAGCTTGACCATATCTGTGCCAAAACTAATACTGCTTGCTATCCAGTAACCCTCTCACACGCGTTGAGTCTCTCATAAATGTGTACTAGGCTTTAGCGAACTCATTTTTAAACTATAGTATTATTTCATGGGGACAAGCACCCAATATATAAGCAATATATAAGAGTGTTTGTATCACAAAAGAGGTTGATTAGAATCATGTTTAATACACCACCTAACAGTAGGTACTTGTCCTTTTTCAGCAAACATGGAGTGCTAACGTTACCTCAATATATATATATATGTATATATATATATATATATATATATATATATATATACAGGGTTAGTTAAAAGTATGGAGACGGCGATTTATTGTCGTTAATATTCATTTTAGGAAATTATGTTCAATACAAAAGTTTGTTATGAAATTATTATCTACATTTGAGAATACTGAATTATTTTTTTCTTCAATTGTTTTTAAGTTACGACGTCATCGATATTTTTTGAAATGACAACCTATATTTCTGATTATTGATTTCGATAATACATTCTATTCTCTTTTCAACGGTATACAATTTTCAATACATTATATTTGAAAAAATTGAGAAAAGTGCCTTAATGTTCAAATATTAAAGATCCATTAAATTAGCAGAATTAATTAACACCGTAACTAGACTCATTTATTTGCAATAAACTTATCGGTCACAATCTTATCATTAAAACAAATTAATAACTAACTAAATTAAAGTAAGTGTTCAAATTGTTCTCCATTTCTAATTTGACAATGACTCAATCGATTTACGAAACCCTGAATAGAATTTTGTAAAAATTCTCGAATTTCTTCTATCGTTCTGGTAATTCGGATTTTAAATTTTCGACATCGTTGGGCTTATCTTTGTAAACCCTGTTTTTACGTATCCCCAAAGAAAAAATCTAAAGGGCTTAAATCAGGAGTACGAGCTGGCCATTCAATACTTCCTCGTCTCCCAATCCATCTGTTTGGAAAGACGTTATCCAAATATTGACGAACATTTACACCATAATGTGGTGGGCGCCATCTTGTTGAAACCAGATACTGTTATTGGGAGGTGTTCATTGTTTTCATCTGGATACAGCATAGCACAAGCAGGTATTTTGCAATAACTGCAAATACAGAGCCGAAGTTAAATTGCCATTAATGAAAAGGGACAGATAATATGACCCCTAGAATGCCAACCCAAACATTAACCTTTTGGTGGTACTGCGTATAGTGCTCCATAAACCAAAAGGATTTTCCGATGACCAATATCTGCAATTATGTCTGTTTACTTCACCGGTAAGACAAAAGGTAGCTTCGTCAGAGAAAAGAACATTGTTGACGAAATTTGCATTATTATTGCAAATATTTGACATTTCTTCACAAAATTGTAGTCTCCTATCAATATCATCTTCCGTCAACTCGTGTAGAAGTTGTACTATAAGGTTTATACTTTTCACTTTTAAAATCGAAACGACCGATGACTGTGAAATATTGTGATTGGCCGCTAATTGATTGGTTGATAAATGGAAATGTTCAGATTCGGCCAATAGAACATTCAGTTTTTATCATCGCTTTTCCTGTTTAGGTCTACCACTCCTTGGCAAATCTTTAACACTACCGGTTTGTTCAAAGCGTTTTAAGGTTTTACCAACAACGGATTTAGAAATTGATTTCTGTTTGGATGCGTGTCATTAAATAAATTACAAGCGTCTTGTAAACTTCTGCGTCTATTTCCATAACCCAGCATCATCAGTATTTCAATTCTTTCACGTTCACTTAAACTCGCCATTTCTAATATTAACAGCAACAAATTGCACAATTGAAATATGTCAACCATTTGACATAAACAATAACCACTGATAAAGTTACCTCGCTCGAGTTTGTTTATCGCCTCGCTTTTGTCTATCTAGATTAATTCTGCTAATTTAATGGATCTTTAATATTTGAACATTAAGGCACTTTTCTCAATTTTTTTCAAATGTAACGTATTGAAAATTGTATACCGTTGAACAGAGAATAGAATGTACTATCGAAATCAATAATCAGAAATATAGGTTGTCATTTCAAAAAATATCGATGACGTCGTAACTTAAAAACAATTTAAGAAAAGATAATTCAAGTATTCTCAAATGTAGATAATAATTTCATAACAAACTTTTGCATTGAACATAATTTCCTAAATTGAATATTAACGACAATAAATCGCCGTCTCCATACTTTTAACTAACCCTGTATAATTGTGTTAAATAGTGTTAAACAAAATTTGCATTTTAATGACATTTCAAACCATAAGTACCAACACACCACAACAAATATTTACAAGGTGGGAGCATAAAATAGCACTCCATTAAATCCATTAAATTTCTTAATAAAGTGCCTAGACATATTAAAAGCATCTGCAATTTTAACAAATTTGAAAAAGAGGTAAAACTGCACCTTGTCAATATAGTTATTTATAATACTGTAACAACTCTTTTGTGTGTTGTATAAAATATACCTCAATTTAGGATCTTTCCTACATTTAGTTCTGAATAGAAGAAAATTTTAATTATTTTACAATATTGATATGAGGTACGCAACTTAATTTGCATATTTTCTTAGTTCGTAAAGATTTACAATCCTGCTTTCAATTTGTATTCATTTCTTATCTGATACATAACGCGTCTGCGTTAAGTTATTCTGCTGATATCTTGTACGCACGACCTCTTGATCTACTTCTAAATCCTCCATTTGCACTTCCGTTTTAATGTCGAAGCATGAAGCTGCTTCTTTTGATTGTACCTAACCTATCTGAAAAACGCCATCAATTTGGTGGTGTATTTCTTGACGTTATTTTTTACGTATTTATACCATTTTTACTTTAATTACACGTATATCATTACTTCAATTTACAACGTAATTGCATCTTCAGTACGCATTTGATTTTGTTGTTGCGTGCAATTTTTTTAATGGATACTTCCAAATAATGCAATAAGAAATGGATTTAAAAGTTTTAAGAAGAAATTATACGGATTTTTTTAAAGGTAAATTTAGTTTGGGATGTGCTGATAACATTATGTCAAGATTGCACCATGATGACGTAAGAATGACTTCATCCTGTTAACCTCTCCGTAATCATATTTAGATACCAGAGGTTGTCAAAAGAAAAGTTTGTGTACAAAATTTCTAAGGTATTTATTTAGTGATTTATTTAGTATTTTAAGCATAATTTTAAGACCTTCATTATTTCATCATTACATTTAATTCAATAAATAAACATAGTCTGTATATTGTTATTTTTTACATTTTTGTCAAGTCGGTTTAATTGTCCGATAATTTAAAAAAGACAATTTGGCGCCGAGATAACTTCATTCATTTTTTCATTCTTTATTATTTATGGTAAGTGGTAATTAAGCAAATCATTTTAGTGAACCTACCCTGTTAATCTACCGATTAGCCAAAGGCACAATTATAAGTGGTGTAGGTTAGTATTTTTGGAGAACTTATTATTTCATTACTTTTGGATAACTTACTTTGCTTATTATTATTTTAAAATTTATTATTGTTATATAATTTTATTACACTACGGCAAATTTTTCTTAAGCATTTATTTTGTATGTATACATATATACACTTGTTGTTTTTTGTTGTTTATTGTTGTAACTATGTTTTACCTTTTATGTTATTTGATTTCTTTTTTCTATACTTGACGAAGTCCAAGTGTTTTTCTTTCCTAACTTATCTCTTACCGTTTTTAATAACATATAACGATTGGTACTTAAATATTCTATTAAAACCAAATTAGTTCCCATTGGCACCTATTTTGCCAACCGCACATTCTCACGGACCTTGTAAGTTGTAAATTCTACTATTCTAAACCGCGGTCTATTTACCAACTTGAATTACACCATGAAATAAAAGACAGTTCCGTCGTGAGTAATTTTCAAGATGATCGATCTTATCATGTGTAATAATTTGTTCCACTAATTCCGCCACTAAATTTAAAAATTGGGTTTTACATTTATTAAAATTTTCTGATAGTTGTTCTAAACTTATAATAATAATAATCTAAGCAAACTGTTTTAATATGTAATAATCTTAATCTACATGGTAATGGTAATATATTGTTTGTTCGTTACCCGGGCCACTATTCTGGAATAAATGACCAAACTTAAAGTGGTATTGAGGTTATCGAAAGAACAGAATCGCTACTTTTATTTAATAATTGTGGGCCTGAACAGGCTAAATTTGGCCTATCGTGATAAAGCAATTAGGGACACTTGGGAAGATAGATAGATGGACATAGAATTGCCAAGAGATGCCTTTGATCAGCTATCCTAAATTTGTTCGTATCATAAGTGAGAAGAAAAGGGGAACTAGGGAGATCATTCCAGAGTTTTGAAGCCGTGTAGAAGAATGTGGATTGCGCCCGTTTGGTACCACAAGTAGAGATTTGTACTGGATACTGATGATGTGGATGAGCGAATCGAATATACCTAGCAAAGGTAGCCCGATGGTATCAAAGAACGTAATTCAACAGGGCAATAGCCATTGTAATACCGATAATACAAAGAAAGAGCTGAAACGATTCTTCTATGCTCAAGGGACTATACGTCAGAAGTTAAGGACTTATAAGGCCAATCGCTCTTTTTTGAATACGATCAACGATATCCAGAGCGTATTGGGAAGCACCAACCCAGAGGTGAGGATTATATTCTAGATGAGGTTGAATTTGGGCAGAGTTACTGGGAGGTAAAGTACTGCTTAAATTTGTTCAAAAAGCCTATTTTACTAGCAGCTGTTTTGGTAGCTGACAGAAGGTGGTCAACCCATGATAGATTAGAAAATACAGTCATTCCAAACAGAGTCTGGAAACTCTGAAGCATGTATACTTACAACAGGATATGATCGATCTTTTTTGGCGGACACAAAGCAACACTGAGTTTTGTTAGCATTAAATTTAACTAGATTATGGCTTCCCCATTCGAAAATGCATTGAATGGCTTTGTTGATTGAATTTTCCATTTCAGCTTCAATGCCTTGATGTGACATAGAAGGTGGATTACCATTATGAGTAGACTGAGATTAACTACAATGAAGAGTGCTGTCGCCAGCAAAGCAATGGATCGGGTTAGTTGTTGAAGAAGTAAGGTCATACATGTATAGCAGAAACAGTGTAGACGCCATAACTGATCCTTGGGGCACGCGCGTGTTCTTTTGAAAAGAGCCGTCAACTACGACACGTGTTCGTCTTTTATCATGGAAACTAGAAACCCAGTTGATGAGCGTAACGTTTAACCCAAACGAGGTAAATTTGGCAAGTAAACACTTATGCCAAACTTCGTCAAGTGTCTGAGATATCTAAAGCGACTACAACTATTTTACCGGATTGTTCTAATGTATTGTTCCAAACTTAGGTCACATATGAAAGAAGATCACGTGTCGAACCCATATTGGTGGTCACTAAGGAATTTGTTAGTGTCAAGGAACGAAAGCAGTTGCTGATTGATGGCTTTTTCCATGATTTTAGACAAAATGGAAGTGATGGCAATTGGTCGGTAGTTCAAGGGATAGGTCTTATCGCCTTTTTTGGGAATAGATTCCATGATGAAGGAAATTCCCAGAAGACATAGAGATCGAATATAGCTTAGATAGGACTGGTACTAGTTCGGGGCAACATTTCTTTAAGGCAAATAAGGCGACTGGCCCAAACGGTATCCCATAGCTGGGATACCGTTTGGTCCAGTCGCCTTATTAAGATCAAGTCTACTGATAATCGATTCTAGGAGCTTGTACCAAAAATGCTACGGTTTCATAGCGTATGAAGAAGAGTTTTTACTAATGGTTTTAGGTAAAGACCAAAATTTACGACTGCCCAAAGGAGATGTAGCGTTGTTTAAACAATTTGTTAGCTTTAGTGACGACACTTTTGCAGATATTTCTAGCACCAACATATTCTGCATGACTCTCGACCGTTTTATTAGATTTCCATTTAATGTAGAATTTACTTTTCAAAGATATTGCATCAGCACAAACCTTATTGAACCAGGGTTGGAAAGGTGAATAACCTACACGATTCTGTTTTTTTTTGGAATGCATAACTCCATGCACATGAGGATGACTTCAGATACTGAAAGAGCAATGTCCGAAGAAGAAGACGACTTAAAACAATATTCACGCCGTGGAAAGGTTGCAAAGAAGTCTCGTAAATCACTCCATGTAGCTGACTTAAAAACACCATAAGGTTCTATTGCGAACTACATTGGAATTAGGGACAGTAGAAGTTACTTCCATTAGACAATGGTTAGATAGACCTAGAGTGGAAAGAACGAAAGTTTTATAAATAAGTGGGTTTGATGTAAGAAAGAGATTTAGAAGATGTGGAGTATGGCTAGGGTTATCAGGGATTCTTGTGGGTTCAGAAATCGTTTGCGTTAGATCACGAGCAATTGCAAATGTTTCTGCACTATGACCAACTGGATTAGTAGTAGATGAGAATTGAAGCCAGAATTATGAACATTGGAATATGCTACAATTAAGATATCGCAAGATGGAAACGGAAACAGAAGGTAGTCAACTTTCAAACTAAGGTAATCGAAGAAGTGTTGAAAGTCATTAGGACACCTATAAATGCAACAGTAAAATTTCACAAATTTAGGACCACAATGTTTAAACGAAATCACGTCGAAATTTTTATTTCCCAAGGAAGAAATCCTCTTGCAAGCAATGCTGTCCTTGATATAGGCACATACATCTGCTTTATATAGAAAGTTAGAGTGAAGGTTGCATTGGGGATATTGCAAGTTGGGTGAATCGGAGCTTTCAGAGGAGACTTGTGTTTCAGATGGAAACAAAATGTCAGGGTCTAATTGTTCAAGATGTTGGTGAACAGCATTAATATTAGACCTGATACCGCGGATGTTGCAATAGTGGATCAGAAAGTTAGAACTTTCGATGATCGAGGTTGTTGTGATCCTACCCTCCCGGACATCCGAATGGGGCAGGATTTTATGTCCGGAATTTATTACCCTAGAAACTACATCCACCTTTTTTGTAACTTTTAATTTTGTATATGTTACTGAAGGTTTTGCTTTTTGAGCTAATTTTTGCTTCAAACTAGTTTTCACACCCGCTCTCAAATTCCAGACACCCAGCCAACACTGGATTGTTCGTATCGAAGGCAGACTGAATTTTAATTTTTCCAGTATAAATTTATAGGTTCCAGGAGTCTTGTAATGCTAAGATAAGGCAAGTTCCTTTTCAGCCAAATTTTCCTGTATGTATGTGAAAGTTGCATATTAATGAACGGTTTGACTGCGAAAATTCTGTATTTCAAAGTATGGTCCAAACCAGCTCCAGTAGAAAATTTGGTAAATTTCTTTTTTAAACGAATTGTACAAGAAGTTTTCGCATTCATCTTTTTTCTTAAATCTCTTATTTTCCCTCTAAGTACTTCACATCTTTTTCTTAACATGTCCTGAGTAGGTGATGGAATTTCTAAAACCCTTTCACTTATTATAGATTCTGTTGATGCCATGCTGCTTGCATCTGAACTGTCTCTGCAATTTTGAATTCTTGCAACAAATACCAGAAGACCTGCCAATCTATAAAGCACAAATGGATATTATACAAATATCAAATGAGATAGTAAGTCAAGTTAGTATAGATTAAAGGTGATAGGGTAAGCGATTTCTGTAACCCCATAATCGGCTGTAGACTATCGGATAAAGGCCGACGCGACATTACGCAACGCGATGAGTCTAAACGTACATTTTTATGTGGCGTAGCATGGGGCTGCATGTCGTAAGTAAGATTAAGACAAGCCATCGGGCATCGAATAAAGAAATGGAGACAAACATTGCCATGGAAAGTTGTATGTGAACAATACGTCGCGTCGGATAATAGTATATTGCAGTACAACAAGTGAAGAAAATACGAGTTTCACTCACGTGCAAAGGCACATAAGTAAGCGAATTCGTTTCTTCACGAGTGCTGTATATCGTTTTGTTCAATCCTGCTATTGAAACATTAATAAAAACGCTGCAAATTGTATCAATACTTCCATTTCAAAAATTTAAATTATGATGTCAAAATGGTATTTACACTATTTGTTGTACAGAAAAAATATAGAGACAAAAAAACTCACAATTATATTATTTATCACATACTTAAAAGAAAAATTTTACCCCTTTCCCCATACCCCAAAAACAGTCACCCGCTTGGGTAGTTGACATCTATATGTGGGCTAAACTTCAAGTTGATAGTCCTTCGAAAGTTATGGAGCACACACACACACACACACTCACACAAACATACCTTTTTTGGGCGTCTTCGAACATTTTTAAAGCGATTGAGGAAATAGAAATTTTTGAAAATTTTTTTAGTGATACAATACTTACCATCCGTTGGATGTGCAAGTAATTAAAATACACTTTCTACCCTTGCGGTTAAAGTGAAACTTGATCTGCTGGTTTGAGTTGTTCAAAGCACACTTTAACAATTACTATAGAAAATAAATTTTGAAATGTTTTTTAGCGATGCAGTACTTACCATCCGTTGGATGTGGAAGTAATTAAATTCAAAATTGTATAAAGGAGTGGCGTTTCACAATCATTTTAATAATGCACAAATATTTCAATACACATGTTTTTGAAATATTTGTGTATTTTATTTATTATAAACTATTTTACATAATATTCTACAACAAAATATATATTCTCAACAATATAAATTAATGTTTAAACATCAAAAGGTATTTATCAAATTTAACTTAAACTTACACAATTCCTTATAAAATAATGCGTTTGCAGCTGCGAATACTCCACACGAGTCATTGTCTGGTTGTTTTTGACATTCCCTCCTCAAGAATGGATATCGGAATTGAATGTATTTCTGTTCATTTGATATTAGTTTATCGTATGTTAATTTAAACAAACTGTCATAAATCTTAAGTATGGATCCATTATAATACAGAAAATGCCAATGTTGAAAGTCTGCAGCTCTTCCAATTATGGATATTTCCTTAGAATTTATGTTGACCTGTCTCGCCTATAATATACGATATCAATCTGTGTTAGTGGTGGAAATTTTATGTTGTAATGCACTTTTAAATTGATATTTTATCAAATAGTTGTGGATAACTGAGTTGTGAGTATGGTTATCGATGTTAAAGTCTCCTGTGACTAGAGTTGGTTGATTTTTTGGACAGTGGCCTATAAGGGATCCCAAACTCTGAAGAAACAAAATATTAGATGTTGATGGTGATTTATATCCAGTTATTACATAAATATCTTCTATTTTCGAAAGTACCGAATCAATGTGATTTTTTTCTTCATATACAGATTTAATTCTGTTTACAATATTACACAAATTTGATTTTATACAGGGCTTTTCACGATGAGCGTTAATTAGACGTTTCTGGAAAACCAGATAACGGATCAACCTGAAAATTTGATAGTATGCATAAACTAATATGATCTACACGCCTGAAATATTTTAGATGTTGCGGCGTTGCCGCTTCTACTATAAAGTAGAGACTACTTCGATTTTTCAAATGGAATACCCTGTATATAATATCATATTATGATTTCCTATTACTTTGTCAACAACTTTATGTACTATTTCCCTATACCGTTTATTACCGTTTAAGAGATATAAATTAATTTCGATTTTTCTTTACAAAACATGTACTTCTATAAACGCTGATAATCTTGAACTCTCTGGTACTAAGACGATCAAATTCGAAATGGAGTGGAGCGATACCATGAGGATCTTCACTTCGAGTCATATTTTTATTTGCCTCATACAGGGTCTTTAAAAATGCAGATACTTTGTTCACATGAAAAAGGAGTGAAAGTCAATTTTTCAAATGGAACACCCTGTATATTTACACATTTTGAGCTCTACATCCAATTTTAGATTGACTTTAATCAGATATTGCTATTTAGATTTCGAACCGTTTTCGAGATAAACTGTTTCAAACAGAAACTGGCGTGGTTTCCTTCCTGACAACTCAACTCGACCATTTCAAAATATGTTTTGAATTTTTTTGTTTCTTTTTAATTGATGTAACCGTTCTCAATTTCATCTGATGCCGGCGTCAACTTTTGTCACGTAATTGATCATATAGGAGGCACAGCTGTAAGGATCTAACACAAAATGAATATCCATATTGGATTCTAATAAATGCAAAATCAATTAATTGTATAGATTAATGGCAACTTCAAGACTATTTCTCTTGTAGTATACTTTGTTATTGGTTAAAGAACTGCGAAGAGCCAATATATAGTCGGGTTCAAATAATTCTAATTCGGCTAAAATATTATTAAAACTTTTATCTATATTTGAATCGAAAAAGATTTCATTAGAGTCATGATTTTTTGTAATTGGTTTTTACATTATCAGACGATTCATTTTTGCAAAGTGGTCTAAGTATCATTGTATGTGGTAATGCTGGCATTGGATAATGGAAACGGCACAAAGTCTTGTTTTTTCGACCTTTATAACACGTCGGTTTATGTTTACGTCTTTGGAAACTTATATATGGATTTTTAGGATCGTATTTACAAGTTATAAATCTATCGATGGACGCGCACACTCAGAACCATTCGTATTCTTAAAAAACGGGGCTCCTTCGCAATAGACTAAATTATGAGTGTAAACACTTCCTCTACTTTGAAATTCCCGAAAATGGTCTTTAACGTAATAATTTTTAAACAGTCCATTTATGTTTTGTAGCAAATCCATTATTTCATTAAATCTATTTTCAATCTATCTTACAGCAGGATCATTACGAATTAATTTAGTTTTAGTGTCCATATCTAAATAAAATGTGTCAAATTTACTGATTTGTTTCCTTTCTGATAGAATAAACAACATTTTAATAGTTCCGGCCATCTAATTTCCAATGCAGAAAGTGTTATAAAGAATGTCGGTATTCCCAATTGTCTGATGATACCTAATAAATGCTTTTCTTACTTTTCCAATATGCAGGTGATGTTAGAACTTGTTTAAGAAAACGAAAACCCTCATCTCGTTGTACAGCATCATTAATAAAATTGGCTATTTAACTTGTCTGGCATTTAATTTAACCGGTTTAGATTTTATTTTCGTAAACTAACACCAACACTTGCCATGACGCTTTTTTCTTGTTTCGTTTGTGCCATAAACAAAATTCTCGACCGAATAGCGGATCTTCTATCTATGTTTAGGGCTTCAAATTTTACTCTATCTGAATATAATAATTTTTTCATTTTTGGCTGACCACAAAATATTTTAGTTCATCTATGTGATTAATAAAATGCCATGAGATAGGATACCTAACTTCACCGGGAGCAATTACATTTACATTATTAACTAATTCTGCATTGTGATCAACTATTAGGATTTCATCATTAAGTAAATTTATATCGAAATCATTAAAATCTGAACCATCAAACCCCAGCGTATCCAAAAATTGTTGATCTTTTTGTTCTTCATTGTCCTCGGGGTTAATGACAAAATTGAGCACAGTGTCATCAGACTTTTCATAACATTTAAAGAACTGGTCATCAACATGAATGTTATTGTCTACATATAAAGGTGTTTTAACTAAATGTGATAATGCTTCACAAACTTTTGAAGGTCTTATCGTTTCAAACATATAGTCTGTTTTATATTCTAACTTTCTTTTAAGTTTTAATTGAATTGTACTCATATTGTGGAAGGTTCGCGGTAGTATATCAATCATTTTATTAATTTCTACTGAAATATTGACAATTAAACCTTTAATAGATAATTGTGGATTTAGATCAATTGGTTGAAGCGTACGAATTTGCATGAATGAAAAACTATAGAGATAACAAATACTCAAAATTATATTACTAATTACAAATTAAAAGTAAAAAATATAAAAATAAAATTTGCGGGTACTTATCCCCAATTTTACTTTCTTCATAACTCAGTCACCTTGTTTTATGTGCCTTCAGGCAATTTAAGGAATACAAATGTACTACAAATAATTGATTTACGGGAAGAAAGAAGAAGAAAAGCGTAGGATTAATGGACAATTTTAAGTAAGAATTATATTTAAGAACCTTGACAATTCAGTAGAGCACGATTATCTTTTTGTTTAATTGTAATTTGCGTAATGTTTAGTTAATTAATTATTGTTGAAGGAAAAAGATAATCGGTCTCGAGTTATGTTGTATTGGTTGTTTTAGTAGTAAGAATTTTGCAGAAACGCAAATTTGTATTGACAGTGGTTTTCAACCACGCTGTTTTGTGTATGTAAACCTTTGTTTATTATTTTATGCAGGACAATATATATTTATCGTTAAATTTTATTTTGTTGTTTATTTATCCAGTTATGAGATACATTTGTGACGTTTACTTAATTGGTGACCTAGTTTTTGACAAGTTACAATGTAGATTTTGCATATTTTGGTTTCAAGATTAATGAACAACCTGAAAGGTTATATTGCCAGGTTGATTGCAAAAATTTTCATGTTAGTTTCATTAACGCAGTACACTAATGACGGATCAGCTGTTAATTAAAATTTCATTAAGTATAACTAGAGATGGAGTTTTGAGAACTTACATATTTACGAATGTCAGATACGATTCAGAAGTATTATAAAATTAAATTAAATTTAAAAGATATCGTTCATGTTAGGAATATAAAACCAAGGATTATTCTCGTTTGACTGTTTTGCAGCACTTTATCACTATTATATTGGAGTAACAATTATTAAGCCGATGACACTGCTTTCTTTTGGTTAGAATTTTAAAATTAATTATCGATCATTGAATGAAGAACTATTTATTCATTAATAAGTAGAATTTAACTTTATATGTATACGAGGGATACGTAGAAAATATAACTGTTGGTTACGTAAATGCAGTTAAATTTGAGTGCTAAATTTTGTTGTGGAAATTTTGGTGTACGAGGTGTATTCAAAAGTTTCTAATAACCTGGGTAGTACTAAATATATTTGAGTTTGAGTTGAATTGTTTTGGACGAGTATTTATTTTAGAACCCTCGTGTGAGAGTTTACTGAGTAAGCACAATCCTACTTTCCACAATCAAGTAGGGTTAATTAACACCCAGCTTAAGACAATTATTTTAGCAAAGTTTCGATTGTGGTGGCGCCTAGAGACATATTTTCCCGGACTGGGCTGTTTGAATATCGGTGTAAGGTGTTTGAGGTATTAATCATTCATTTTACTTATTATTTCGACCACGCCCATCTCCCTGTTAGCTGGCTTGGCAACCCGCTTACATTAGTAAGCATACACGAAGCCTAGTGCGGTTTGGACGTGTAACAGCACACGACACGCACACGCACACGCACACGCACACGCACACGCACACACGCACACGCACACGCACACGCACACGCACTCGCACACCACGCGCACTCACACGCACACGCACACGCAATGCACAGCACACGCACTCGCGTACGTACACAGGCCCGATCTGGAGAGAAATTTTGTGAAACGTTATAAAATGAGGTAATAAGTCGATTTAACGTTATTGAAAAAGGTCGATTTCATAACCTTCTACACCTGTATATGTATATTTAGGTTGGAAGGTAAAAAGGAATTCTCTAGGATGCGTCCTAGCCAATAAACTATCCTTGTTTGTGTATTTGAAGGTATAATTATTTTGGCGTTTACTTGAAGTCTAATTTCCTTGTTTGCTTGCTTGCGTGCTAGTTTCTTCACGTTTTTGCTTGCATATGATTGGTGGTTGTTAAATTTAGGGCATACTTCAGTTTCTTTGTACGTCTTCTTCTCTGTATGGGATATTTTGATGTATACAGTTGATTGCTGGTTTCTAATTATTTTTGATAACGTTTAAATGATGATGCGTTATTAAAAACTGAAAGTTTTTAAGGAATTAATGAAGAAGTGATAGGTGTGAGTCATAAATGCATTGGGTTTTACCCAGCGTTTCGTAAACGAAGAATCAAATGTCATGTGTCATAACCTCATAAGTGACAGAAGTTGTAAAAGGTATGATCTTGGGCTTTTTCAATTGCGCAACTCAAACAAAATATTAGAATTCTTAGATTCAATTTTTGACTAGTTGCGTTTTCTTAGTCCTTGATTCTGAGAGCAAGATGCTGGAGCAAGGTGGGGTACATTTGCCGCTGAAATGGGTTTGAAGAAGTTACATCAAGTTGCGCGGTCTAACATTCTAAATAATAATAAATTGAAACATACATTTATATCTTTATTGTCTGCACAACAGTTTTCTAATAGTTTTTCACACTTTATTCAGGAAAGAGTTGATCTATTGAAAATAAATCATAAATTGTCAGAAAATTATCTACATAAATTTTGAGCAGTGTTCGAAGTAAAAGTGGACCTAACTCTTCTTTAAGATTTTCGATATTATCATTAATTGCTTGATTTAAGGAATCTGTCAAAATTTGGTTGTCGTTAAATATGTTGTGTAAGTAAATCGACATTTCATGATTGAAATCCATTTTAAGATCAAATTTCTCGTATTTAACATGCCGAGCTCCATCTTTGTCGTAGAATTTACCAAAGTGTACCACTTTAGCACCTATGTTGGCTGAAATGATAAATAATTTGAATAATTGATTATGGTAAATAATTACTACCCGTTTAAAGTTTTGAAACCCAACAGATTTGCGGAAGTGGGTATCTAAAAATACTTACTGGCATTAAACTCAGCATCTCCTTCTCCATCTATTTCGAAAAACAGCATTTTTCCTTTAAGTTTATATTTCGTTAGAAGATTGAGTTTTGGAAAATTGACTTCAGCCGTATAAATTGCGTTATCTAAATCAAGATTTGCCTGTACAATCTGCCCTCTCGAAAGGCCCATAACCACTCCATCTATTAAGTTAGCATTTACTTTGATTGATGCTCCATTAACATCAGCGGAAATATTGTTAAATTTAAATGGGTCCAAGGGTGGTAATTCTAGTTCAGGTATACCTTTTTTAAGATATGGTTCCATTTCCCGAACACTTCTGTCTAAACATTTGGCAAGTTGAGGGTCATTTCGTTTGCAGACATGCACAAACCGTGCTACAATAATGTTTTATTTACACTTTGATGAAATATCTCACAAATAAGTGGTCAATTATACAGAGAGTTCATAAAATGTGGAAACGCAGCGTTATCTAAAGTGTTAATTATTTCCCGAGCAAAGCAAGGGCAGTTCGATATTTTATTTCAGTTTATTACGTTTTTTAAAAATTAATTTTTACCCTTATTACCTTACAAGATGTGACGTTTTCGATATTCTTCTTAATTGAAACCATAACACATTTTTTTCCACAACCATTAAATAATACCTTATTTTGCTCTCTATTTTTAGTGAGCAAAACAAACGTTTATCTGTAGTGAGCAAAGTTTGTTGATCGATTACTATTCCTGCGGTTGCCATGAAAGTCATACTATACCTGTTTTGACCTTTCGCTTTTTTTACCTTTCTGCAGTGTAAACATTTACACCGTAACAGTTAGTGTATTAAATTTCGTGTAATATTTAAAACGCATACATGTACTACTGTTACATATTTAATGAAATTATTGGCTGAGATCCTTGGCCATTACTTTACTTTTGATAGAATGTGTACGTCACTGCCACATAGGCGCATCTTCAATAATTGTAATAAATCTGTCACAGTACAAGTTATAAGAGCCAGCTATTGAACTGCTAAATATTTGATATGAGTGTGGAAAATATTATGTTTAGCACTCTTGAGCAAAGACACTTGTGCTCCTCTCGCTCTAGATGAAACACCCGCTCGCTGCTCTCGCTCGTGTGTTCAAATCTAGAGCTCCAGAGTAAATAACGCTTGTGCTCACTTGTACTAACACCACGCACGCACGCACGCACGCACGCACGCACGCACGCACACACGCACGCACGCACGCACCCACGCACGCACGCACGCACGCACGCACGCACGCACGCACGCACACACGCACACGCACACACACACACACACACACACACACACACACACACACACACACACACGCTCACTCACAAACACGCACACATACACACACACATAGACACACACACGCACGCACGTTCGCACCCATACACACACGCACACTTGGCCAAATGTTGTAAAATGATCTAATACGTCGACTTAGCGATAGTGGAAAAAAGTAAATTGCATAACCTTCTATACCTACATATGTATAGGAAAGTTGGAAGTTAAAAATCTATCGTTCCGAGCTTGGATTCCGAAAAAAAAATTGAACTAGTAAGCTAATGAAGCGTTTCCACCCTTTCATGAACGTACTGTATAAACATTTTTGCACGATTGAACTTTTCGTTTATTTACCATATCTGTTTCCAAGACAGCAGGATCTGTTTACTGGTTGCGAGGCCCAACTCGCCGGTAAGTACTTACCAACGTCTTTTACTTACCAACGTAAAATTATATATAGGTGCTATACTTCACAACAAGTAGAAAAAAATTGGACATTTCTATTTAAAACGTTACTTTTGACTTTTCGTTTATTTAGTAGAAATTAAATTATTTCAATTGTGGTAAATTTAATACAATCGTGCAAAAAACAGTATGAGCATCACGAACATTACGGGTTGTATCGGTCTCCGGCCACATTGGGGGCTTCGCTGTCGCTCAGCCTTCAAACATGGCCGTCGACCGGTAAACGTCCCTTACTGTTTTTGATACTTAATATACTATTACGTTATTAAAATAGTTTTGATTTAAACTTTCTTTAAATTATTATAAACTATGCAGAACTTACGCAAGTCCTTAGAAATCACATGTGTAACATAACAATGAAATATCAATATAAGCAACATTGCAATAAAATCCGAGATGTACTTACGTGTAGTTACCTATATAGCATAAGAACATTCAATTTGCATACTAGTCTTGCATTAAAACCTTTACACTTGGACATTGGCTAATTAACATATTTAACAATTATTTTGCAATGTAATTTTTCTGAATTAGAATTGATAGTACAAACAAAATTTCAAATTTTCTAGTAATAAAGGGCAATAACGTCCATTTACTTATGTACAGTGTGATGATGAAATTTGGAACATAATGCATAAGTGTGTTATTTAATTTTTTTAAAGAAAAGCGCTCGGACAGGTCTATTTTATCTGTTAAATAGCCAATTTAGGATATAAAAATGATATTTGTGACCTCACCTATCTCTGAAAGGTAACGTCATCATAAGTTTTTATAAATAACAACCACATTTGTTTTGCTCTTTGGCATTGACCGATACGGGTATAAACACCTTGTACACTATTCTCAAAAATGATAGGAGTAACTTGCTCCACTTCAGTGCGAATTCTTTGCTGTAGCCCCTTTAAATTATTTGGTCTGTTGAAATAAACTTTGAAATGTGGGGAACGCGTTGCCACTCATTGCTCCTCGACGCCCTGTCCATCATTTAGGAAATATTGCACCCAGATATTGACGGACGTCTTGCTGAAACCAAATATCGTGACGGGGTACATCTGCCTCATGATTATTTGTAAAAATTACTAAATCGAATCGCAAGGAATTTAGGTATCTTTACTTGAAAAAGGTATGGCCCTGTGGAACGCCGTCCGATTATTCCCTTCTGTACATTCACTTTGCCACGACGTTGACTGTGGGAGTCTTGAATCCGGTGAGTCTTTTCCTGTTACCACCATTTGGAGTTGTGTCCCATTCAGGTAAAAAGTGGCTTTATCACAAAAGAGAATGTTATTAAGAAAATTGGGATCTTCATCGTAGCGTAACCTTAATTATTCACAAAACTGTAAACGGCGGTCTAAATCATCATCGTTTAACTGCGATATCTATTGCATAAGGACGATACTTCTCTGCTTTGAACAATTTTACCACAAAAGATTGGTCCACGTTGTTATTTAGAGCTAGTTGTCTTTCATAATGGTGGGGATTTTCTTAAAATTCAAGCAATACGTCCAATCTGACGTCTTCGTTTACTCAAGGTCGACCTTGTCGAGGTAAATCTGTTACAGATCCCGTTTCTGTGAATTTAGCAACCAATTTACTTATAGTAGATCTTGAAATTGGAGGTCTCTCATGATGCTGTTGGTTAAATATCTCGCATGCTCGCTGAAGAAAACATTGGTTCTAAATATTTTACAGTTTTAAACACTTTCACATAGAGATAGAACGAGTGCAGTCGTTTACGTAATTTCGTTAATTTTATGAATCTACGTGTAAATAGTAATTATATTTCATTGTCATCTGCTCAAATTTTACTTCCTGTTACTTTTAATTCCAATGAGATTGACTAGTACGCACCAGTGACTTAAATACAATCTTTAATTCTTTTCGTTCGGACGTAAAATTATATAAATAATGCCACGTCACGTAGCGTTTATTTCTATTTTTGTGTCAGAGATGGGATTGCGATTTTCTATCACAAAGTAATTAACGATTGCTAAAATGACATTACACTACATTACAACATTTAGTATCCGCTAAAATAAATTACCGTATATAAAAATTATATTTAGTTACCTATATGTATATTTGTATAATGCATATCTTCATAATAGATATTTATGTATTAAGGGCATAATCAGAAGATTATGGCTCAAGGCTCCTGAGCCATAATCTACAATTATGCCCGTGGTACATACAATGTTTTATTTTATTTTGCACCATGAAACTGGAACAAAACATTAAAAAGATTCAGTATTTTCGGCATGTTTTAAATGCAAATGCAGTGAAATAAAGTCGACAGTAGGCTAATTTGTTGTTACTAAGATACTATGATATTGCTATTATATATCATGTCATGTGTTTACTGTCAATCATGCTTAGCATCAATGACATTTCCGTGCTATAAAGACCACATTACGCCCGCATTTGGTGGCGTATAAAGAACATTATGGTGGCAAAATAAAATAAAGAACATTATGGTGGCAAAATAAAATAAAGTATATTATAGAGACACAAACAAGCTTGATAACTATTCTGAAAATCATATTTATCGAGTGGTTGTGGCAAACATTACATAAAAATATGATTCGTCGTGGTAAGTCTATAATATTTTCTGGCGAAGTATTGAATTCTTTATTATACCCCAAATGTAGGCATCAGTTGGTGTTAAATTCGGTAAGTCAGTAGGATACTCGAAATCGATCAAAATAATGTTCAAAGAGCAATTTTGTAGATCGTACGGCTTAGCACATGTTCACATAGATTTCTGTTGCACGGTTATCCGCAACATTTAGTCAATGTCCCAATATATTTGAACATTCGATGTATATATTTTACACTGAAAACTTTTATTTGGAGAATGCATGACTTAATCAAACGCCGGTACTTCATCATCGTTGATGAAAACTATTCTTTGACGACCCGAAGAGATTTTAAGTTGGCATGACAAAATAATAATGCGCCAAAATTTCGGAATAACCGCTAGAATTATAGATTTACAGAGGACTGCTTTGTTGAACTGACGCTAATATTATATCTGAGACTTATTTCAAACTTGGACTGTTATTCGCTCGAAGTCGTATAACCGCCAATAATGTTCCACTAAAAAAATTAATTTTTTCCCCGGTTGAAAGAACCATAAGATTTTAACCACAATGTAATGTCAAGGTGACAACTAACGACAAGGAACCAACTATAATAAATATAACTTGCGTGAGAAATTCCCCGGCGTAATTTATTTAATGTTATATCACATTAGCAGTACCTGATAGATCTTCCGACTTCAATGTTTTCTATTCTGTGTTGTTAACTTATTTTATATCTTTAGCTTTCGATTTACGTCCTTAAGTAATTTACATCACTTCACTTTCATCTGATGAAATCACATCCAATGGAAATCAAAATCACTGACAGTTGTAAACTTGACCACCATTTCACCTTAGATTTTACACTCAAGCATTTTACATTAAAATTGTTAAAAGTTCTGTATATCGTATAAGTAAAAGAAGCGTGATTAGAGGACCCTGACTGTTTGTGACGCATTCTGGTGGTGTATTTTTAAAACTAATAAATGTTTTCTGTAATCGTGGCTCCACTTAGTAGTATATTTTTAGGAGTAGATTTGATTGTTTTTGACGCCATTTAGTGGTGGAAAACTAATTAATGATTTCTGTAATAAAGGTTGATTGATGCTCCATCTAGCGGTGTATTTTTTAAAAGTACATGCAGATCCTTGTAATCGTTAAAGCGGGAAATTTTAAATAGTATCCTGATGAGCGTATTCTTAAAAGTACAGCACGCTGCTGTAATCTTTATGGTGGGAAATTTGAAAATAGTATTCTAATAAGGTCCCTCATACTGTTTTCTGTATAAGGAGATAAAGGGATTTTCAATAATATATTACAAGTAATAATCTTTCAGGATTACGTCTCACGTATCAGCACCAGCACCATCCTCCTCCTG
>JARFJB010002174.1:577500-585000 GCA_036346205.1 Vesta saturnalis | reverse complement strand
CGTGCGCGTGCGCGTGCGCGTGCGCGTGCGCGTGCGCGTGCGCGTGCGCGTGCGCGCGTGCGCGTGCGCGTGCGCGTGCGCGTGCGCGTGCGCGTGCGCGTGCGCGTGCGCGTGCGCGTGCGCGTGCGCGTGCGCGTGCGCGTGCGCGTGCGCGTGCGCGTGCGCGTGCGCGTGCGCGTGCGCGTGCGCGTGCGCGTGCGCGTGCGCGTGCGCGTGCGCGTGCGCGTGCGCGTGCGCGTGCGCGTGCGCGTGCGCGTGCGCGTGCGCGTGCGCGTGCGCGTGCGTGCGCGTGCGCGTGCGCGTGCGCGTGCGCGTGCGCGTGCGCGTGCGCGTGCGCGTGCGCGTGCGCGTGCGCGTGCGCGTGCGCGTGCGCGTGCGCGTGCGCGTGCGGTGCGCGTGCGCGTGCGCGGTGCGCGGGCGCGTGCGGTGCGGTGCGCGTGGCGTGCGCGTGCGTGCGGTGCGCGTGCGCGTGCGGTGCGCGTGCGGCGCGTGCGCGTGCGCGTGCGCGTGCGCGTGCGCGTGCGGGCGTGCGGTGCGCGTGCGCGTGCGCGTGCGCGTGCGCGTGCGGTGCGCGTGCGCGTGCGCGTGCGCGTGCGCGTGCGCGTGCGCGTGCGCGGCGGTGGCCGTCGCGTGCGCGTGCGGCGGTGCGCGTGCGCGTGCGCGTGCGCGTCGCGTGCGCGTGCGGTGCGCGTGCGCGTGCGCGTGCGCGTGCGCGGGTGCGCGTGCGCGGCGCGTGCGCGTCGCGTGCGCGTGCGCGTGCGCGTGCGTGCGCGTGCGCGGCGTGCGCGTGCGCGTGCGGGGTGCGCGTGCGGTGCGCGTGCGCGTGCGCGTGCGCGTGCGCGTGCGCGTGCGGTGCGCGTGCGTGCGCGTGCGCGTGCGCGTGCGCGTGCGCGTGCGCGTGCGCGTGCGCGTGCGCGTGCGTGCGCGTGCGCGTCGCGTGCGCGTGCGCGTGCGCGTGCGCGTGCGCGTGCGCGTGCGCTGCGTGCGCGTGCGCGTGCGCGTGCGCGTGCGCGTGCGCGTGCGTGCGCGTGCGCGTGCGCGTGCGCGTGCGCGTGCGCGTGCGCGCGTGCGCGTGCGCGTGCGCGTGCGCGTGCGCGTGCGCGTGCGCGTGCGCGTGCGCGTGCGCGTGCGCGTGCGCGTGCGCGTGCGCGTGCGTGCGCGTGCGCGTGCGCGTGCGCGTGCGCGTGCGCGTGCGCGTGCGCGTGCGCGTGCGCGTGCGCGTGCGCGTGCGCGCGTGCGCGTGCGCGTGCGCGTGCGCGTGAGCTTGCGCGTGCGGTGCGCGTGCGCGTGCGCGTGCGCGTGCTCGTGCGCGTGCGCGTGCGCGTGCGCGTGCGCGTGCGCGTGCGCGTGCGCGTGCGCGTGCGCGTGCGCGTGCGCGTGCGCGTGCGCGTGCGCGTGCGCGTGCGCGTGCGCGTGCGCGTGCGCGTGCGCGTGCGCGTGCGCGTGCGCGTGCGCGTGCGCGTGCGCGTGCGCGTGCGCGTGCGCGTGAGCGTGAGCGTGCGCGTGCGCGTGCGCGTGCGCGTGCGCGTGCGCGTGCGCGTGCGCGTGCGCGTGCGTGCGTGCGCGTGCGCGTGCGTGCGCGTGCGCGTGCGCGTGCGTGCGCGTGCGTGCGCGTGCGCGTGCGCGAGCGTGCGCGTGCGCGTGCGCGTGCGCGTGCGCGTGCGCGTGCGCGTGCGCGTGCGCGTGCGCGTGCGTGCGCGTGCGCGTGCGCGTGCGCGTGCGCGTGCGTCGTGCGCGTGCGCGTGCGCGTGCGCGTGCGTCGTGCGCGTGCGCGTGCGCGTGCGCGTGCGTGTGCGCGTGCGCGTGCGCTGCGCGTCGGCGTGTGCGTGCGCGTGCGCGTGCGCGTGTGCGTGCGCGTGCGCGTGCGCGTGCGTCGTGCGCGTGCGCGTGCGCGTGCGTGTGCGTGTGCGTGTGCGTGCGCGTGCGCGTGCGTCGTGCGCGTGCGCGTGCGCGTGCGCGTGCGCGTGTCGCGTTGCGTGCGTGCGCGTGCGTACGTGCGCGTGCGCTGTGCGCGTGCGTGCGCGTGCGCGTGCGCGTGCGCGTGCGCGTGCGTGCGTCGTATGCGTGCGCGTGCGCGTTGCGCGTGCAGCGTATGCGTGTGCGCGTGCGCGTGCGCGTAGCGTTGCGCGTGCGCGTGCGCGTGCGCGTGCGTTGCGTTGCGTGCGCGTGTGCGTATGCGTGTGCGTCGTGCGTGTGCGTGTGCGTATGCGTGCGTGTGCGTGTGCGTGTGCGTATGCGTGTGGCGTGTGCGTGTGCGTGTGCGTGTGCGTGTGCGTGTGCGTAGTGCGTGTGCGTGCTGCGTTGCGTGTGCGTGTGCGTGTGCGTATGCGTGTGGCGTATGCGTATGCGTGTGCGTTGCGTTGCGTTGCGTGTGCGTGTGCGTATGCGTGTGCTGTCGTATGCGTATGCGTTGGCGTGTGCGTTGCGTATGCGTATGTACGTATGCATGTGCGTATCGTGTCTTGCGTATGCGTTGCATGTGCGTATGCGTATATGCGTATGCGTGTATGCGTATGCGTATGCGTACGTATGCGTATGCGTTGCATGCTTGCTGTGCGTATGCTGTACGTATCGTATGCGTTGCGTTGCGTATGCGTGTCGTATGCGTATGCGTATGCGTATGCGTATGCATGTCGTTGCGTATGCGTTGCGTGATGCGTATGCGTATGTCGTAGCGTATGCGTTGCGTATGCGTAGTTGCGTATGCTGTGCGTATGCGTATGCGTGTTGCGTGTCGTATGCGTTGTACGTGTGCGTGGTTGCGTATGCGTGTCGTGTCGTGTGCGTGTCGTATGCGTATGCGTATGCGTGTGCATGCGTATCGTATGCGTTGCGTGTACGTATGCGTATGCTTCGTATGCGTATGCATGTGCATGCGTATGGTGGCGTATGCGTGTGCGTATGCGTATGCGTATGGCGTTGCGTATGCGTTGCGTACGTATGCGTACGTATGCGTATGCGTTGCATGCGTTACGTATGCGTATGCATTGCGTATGCGTACGTATGCGTGCTTGCGTATGCGTGTCGTTGCTGGTATCGTTAGTGCGTGTACGTATGCGTATGGCGTATGCGTTGCGTGTACGTATGCGTGTGCGTATGCGTATGCGTGTACGTATGCGTATGCGTGTGCGTATGCGTGTGCGTGTCGTTGCGTATGCGTATTGCGTTGCGTATCGTATGCGTATGCTGTCGTTGCGTTGCGTATGCGTATGCGTATGCGTGTGCGTTGCGTTGCGTTGCGTGTGCGTATGCGTATGCGTTGCGTATGCGTGTGCGTTCGTATGCGTGTCGTATGCGTTGCATGTGGCGTCGTATGCGTTGCGTTGCGTGTACGTATGTGCGTGTGCGTGTGCTGTGCGTTGCGTTGCGTTGTGCGTGTGCGTTCGTTGCGTTGCGTTGTGCGTTGCGTTGCGTGTGCGTGTGCGTGTGCGTGTGCGTGTGCGTTGCGTGTGCGTTGGTTGCGTTGCGTTGCGTGTTGCGTGTGCGTGTGCGTGTGCGTGTGCGTGTGCGTGTGCGTGTGCGTGTGCGTGTGCGTGTGCGTGTGCGTGTGCGTGTGCGTGTGCGTGTGCGTGTGCGTGTGCGTGTGCGTGTGCGTGTGCGTGTGCGTGTGCGTGTGCGTGTTGCGTGTGCGTGTGCGTGTGCGTGTGCGTGTGCGTGTGCGTGTGCGTGTGCGTGTGCGTGTGGTGTGTGTTTTTTATTTAACATCTTTATTTCAGCATGCTATTACAACAAGGTAACTACATGCATTACATTATTATGTTACTATTACAATAATTACATATGTTTGACATTTGTACAAAGCAAATATTTAAACATAATTAAATCGTATTAACATAACTATCGTATGGTGGATGAGTTAGTTACCTAACAAGGTTAATTATTAGAATTATTAAGGTTCTAATTTTACACCATACTATAGCTAAATTATAATCTAAACGTATTGCAATTTCTGTTAATTTAACACAACTATAAGGTGATAAAAATTAAATGTTAGTATTAGGATAAATACAAAATTGTAATTTCTAGTTCTACATAATTAAATAGTTGTAACAAACTTTTTTTTTTTTTCTGTTAGATTACAAACCCTCAAAGTTGATAGCATTAACAAACTTGTAAAGCCTTTGAGTAAATAGATATTAGTTCATGTTTTCTACTGGAATCATTTTACTATAATACTATTTTTTAAAGTGTTTCTTGCACTAGATAGTTTCGAGCATTCAAATAATATGTGCTCTACTGTTTGAATATACATACACAATTTGGGTTATTGATTAGATGAAATCTGTATAAATAAGATTTTAATTTACCATGTCCGCTTAGTATTGTAGTTAATTTTGGATTTATTGGTAGTTGCATTTGAAGTCTTTTGGTTACATTGGGTGAAAGTCTTTGGTTAGTACACCTTTAATACTGATATCCCAATGATTTTGCATTTAAGTTGTTATCGAAAATGATTTTATTTATATTGCTGATTTAGGTAATTTGGAGTATATAGCACATTCTTCTGGGAGTTCTGTTGCTTGTTTGGAGCAAGTCAGCCCTCCGTTACCTTCTATTCAGAATGTGATTCTACCCATTAAAATATATTTCCCATCCATTATTTTGCATTGTCTTAATTTTTATCTTGATTTGCTCTATTATATTGTTATGGTTCCAAATATCTTTTAAACTATCTAAAGTAATCAGACTATCAGTATATATAGTTATTGTCCGGTTTTCTTTTCTTAAATTTTTAATTTTATCAATATGTTCTAAGCTCTTAAATATAGCTAATGCTTCTGCTTGATTATTTGAACAATAATTTTTTAATCGATATCTAAATTCTTCTTGAAGGGAGTCGTTGTTATAAATTGCCACTCCTAGTCCAACGCTGTTATTAATTTTGCTGCCATCAGTAAAAATTTGAAAATTTGTTATATCTGTTGAATTATACATTTTTATTTCCGGAATATCTGCCGGGTGTTGCCATTTATTAAAAGGAGTTGGAGTATCAAATTGATCCATTTCGCAATTTGGGAATTTAGTAAATTTATATAAATTTAAAACTTCAAACAATTTTAAAACAATTGGAGTTTGTCCTGCAATTACACATGATGCATCATAAGAAATTGTACGATATGCTTTAGTTATTTTAATGTTTATTAATCTCTGTAAACGTTGTAATTTTATTTGATTAATTTTCTTTTAGTGCTTCTTAAACCGGAATAGCATAGGTGCAATGGTGATGGCACCTTTATAAATAATAGAGCACTTTATGATTTAGACCCCAGCTACACTTCGCCGATCTTGATAACATGTTATAATTTTTGTTTTTCTGTTATATGCGTAACATGAAGATTAAATTAAACTTACAATCTAAATAAATTCTAAATACTTGAAATAGAACATTTTCTAGTAATTTGTTGTTCATATAACTTTAATTCCTTTCTTACGGGATAGCTTTTTTTGTCACAAACATCATTTCGATTTACATTCATTAAAACAAAGTTTATTCATTTGAGCCCATTTAAAATTTTATCTATTTCTATGTTAAAATTTCGGCAGCAATGGCAGTTGTTCCTTTAACCAGTACTAAAACATCATCAGCAAAAGCTATAACTTTAGTACATCGGAATATTTTAAGTTGGAGAGAGTTGTACTGAATATTCCAATATAAAGGACTACAACATGATCCTTGAGGACAACCCTTGTTCATTACTTTTCAGTACATTCATAATTAACTTGTAATTTAGCCGTTCGATTGCAAAGAAATCTTGGCTTAAGAGATATAAGTTTTTGGACAATTAAAATCTTTCAGAGCATTTAAAATTGCTGGCCACCAGGCCGAATCCACCTTTTACGTCTAACTAATAATAACATCATATTTATATTTTAAACAATCTAAAACAAACTTTTAACTTCCATTATGGCATCCAAAGTACCGGTTTGAGGTTTGAAACCAAATTGATTAGGATTCATCAAATTATTGGAATAAAGATAATGTGATATTCTATTTACAAGTTTTTCCAGTATTTTCCTCAATATTCACTAAACTTATTGGTCGAAACTTGGATGGATCGAACAGTTTTCTTTACGGTTTAATTATAGGAATAATTAATGATTTTTTCCAAATTTTGGAAAATTCCTTTTAAAAACTCGTTATATAAGGTAGTAATAAATGGAAACTGCAAAATAATCTTAACCAAATCTCCTACTTATCCCATCTTCCCAGGAGTTTTCTTTTATCAATTTTCTTAATAACCCAATAATCTCTTGTATAGTAAAGGTGGGTCGTTTACACTAGTGATACTTTCTTTTAATCTTTCTCTCATAAGAATGTGAGTGTTGTCATCTGTTTCATGTTTATCTTCCTGAACAAACTGATCAATAAGGAAATTCAATGTATCTGTCAAATTATGTGTATACGTTCCATCTTCTTTTAACAGTGTAGTTAGAAGTTTTTACACAATTTTCCTACAGCTATTTATACACAGCATTCAAGGTTGGATTCAGAAGTCAAGTTGCAACATTTTTTCCAAGAATCGACCTTTTCCTTAGAAATTTGGGTCATATATCTCTTCTTTTCATCTAGATATACATTTTTACGTGTAGTTCTTAAAATATCATTATTTTTGGTTTTCTGATACCTTCTTCTAAGCGCATTAACCCTTTTCCTCATAACTGTTAATTCTAAATTCCACCAAGGAACAGTTTTTCCTGCTGCAGTTCTATTCTGATTTTTAGATATTTTGAAAGATATTTTACATGTCTTAATTAGAATTTTGTGGAATATATTAACAAATTCTTCTAAATTGTTGCTTTTCTTAACTATAATAGCCAGCTTTTCATCTTGTGTTAAAGTTGTTTGATTAATTGTTGAATATTTAAATTCTTTTGCCAATTCAGAAGATATGTTTTGATCAAAGGTAATCAAACTTTCGTCCTTAACAATGAATCTAAATCTATGATAAATTACAGAATGAATTTTCCTTTGAAAAATATCTATCTTAAACCTAATTAGGTTGTGATCAGAGCAACTTTCTTCTTTACCACAGTCCCATTCGCTAATATTATTTAAAATTGTGTTATTAGTTATTGTCAAATCTATCCAACTACTTCCGTTAATAGAACTAAAAGTGGGAACTTCTGTATTATTATTAATTATATGTAAATCATTTGAAAAAATAAATTCCTCTAATTTTTTTCCTCTGGTGTTAGTTAAAACGTCATGCCACAGTTTTGATCTAGCATTACTATCTAAACCTATAATACATCCTGCGTCTTTTGCAAATGATAAAATGTTTTCTAATTTTTTAAAATCAGTTTCAATATCACTATGAAATTCCCAATACATGCTAACAACAAAAACTTTAAAACTGTTAATAGTAACTTCTAAAACAACACAGTCTTCATCTGATAAATGGCTTATCAATATAACATCAAAATTATTAATTACTATGATTGCTGCTCTCTTTTTACACCTATTGAGTATATGTTATAATCACAACAAATTCCCGATAG
>JARFJB010002174.1:397500-572500 GCA_036346205.1 Vesta saturnalis | reverse complement strand
TGTTCTGCGTGTCTGCGTGTCTGCGTGTCTGCGTGTCGTGTCTGCGTCTGCGTGTCTGCGTGTCTGCGTGTCTGCGTGTCTGCGTGTCTGCGTGTCTGCGTGTCTGCGTGTCTGCGTGTCTGCGTGTCTGCGTGTCTGCGTGTCTGCGTGTCTGCGTGTCTGCGTGTCTGCGTGTCTGCGTGTCTGCGTGTCTGCGTGTCTGCGTGTCTGCGTGTCTGCGTGTCTGGTGTCTGCGTGTCTGCGTGTCTGCGTGTCTGCGTGTCTGGTGTCTGCGCTGTGTCTGTGTCTGCGTGTCTGCGTGTCTGCGTGTCTCTGTCGTGTCTGCGTGTCTGCTGTGTCTGCGTGTCTGCGTGTCTGCGTGTCTGTGTGTCTGTGTCTGGTGTCTGTGTGTCTGTGTCTGTGTCTGTGTGTCTGTGTCTCTGTGTCTGTGTGTCTGATGTTCTGTGTCTGTGTGTCTGTGTGTCTGTGTGTCTGTGTGTCTGTGTGTCTGTGTGTCTGTGTGTCTGTGTGTCTGTGTGTCTGTGTGTCTGTGTGTCTGTGTCTGTTGTCTGTTGTCTGTGTCTGTGTGTCTGTGGTCTGTGTCTGCGTGCTGCGTGTCTGCGTGTCGTGCGTGGTCTGTGCGTGTGTCTGCGTGTCTGTCTGTCGTGTCTGTCGTGTGTGTGTGTCTGTGTGTCTGTGTGTTGTGTGTGTGTGTGTGGTGTGTGTGCGTGCGTGCGTGCGCGTGCGCGTGCGGCGTGCGCGTGCGCGTGTGCGTGTGGTCTGGTGTGTGTGCGTTGTGTCTGGTGTGTTGCGTGTCGTGCGTGTCGTGCGTGCGTATGTGTGTGCTGTGTGCGTGTGTGTAGTGCGTGTGCGTGTGTGTGTGCGTGTGTGCTGCGTGCTGCGTGGTGCGTGTGTGCGTGTTGCGTGTGTGTGTGTGTGTGTGTGGTGTGTGTGTGTTGTGTGTTGTGTGGTGTGTGCTGCGTGTTGTGTGTGTGTCTTGTGTGTCTGCGTGTTGGTGTCTTGCGTGTCTGGTGTTGGTGTCTGTGTGTGTGCTGTCGTGTGTCTGTGTGTGTCTGGTGTCTGCGTGTTGGTGTTGTGTGTCTGGTGTCTGTCTGGTGTCTGTGTGTCTGTGTGTCTGGTGTGTCTGGTGTGGTGTCTGGTGTCTGTGTCTAGTGTCTATGTGTCTGTGTGTCTGTTATGTGTGTGTCTGTGTGTCTATGTGTCTTATGTGTCTGTGTCTTGTGTTCTATGTGTCTGTGTGTCTATATGTGTGTCTATGTGTCTTGTGTCTGTTGTCTGTGTTCTGTGTCTATGTGTCTATGTGTGTCTTGTTGTGTCTGTGTGTCTGTTGTCTATGTGTGTCTATGTGTGTCTATGTGTCTGTGTGTGTGCTGTGTGTCTATGTGTGTCTGTGTGTCTGTGTGTTCTGTGTGTCTTATGTGTCTGTTGTCTGTGTGTGTCTGTGTGTTCTGTGTGTGTGCTAGTGGTGCTCGTGTGTGTCTAGTGTCTGTGTCTGTGTGTGTCTGTGTGTGTGTGTGTCTGTGTGTGTCTGTGTGTGTCTATGTGTCTGATGTGTGTCTAGTGTCTGTCTGTGTCTATGGTGTCTATGTGGTCTGTGTGTCTGTGGTGTGTCTTGTGTGTCTGTGTGTGTCTGTGTGTGTCTATGTGTGTGTCTGTGTGTCTAGTGTTGTGTCTATGTGTGTGTATGTGTGTGTGTGTGTGTGTCTATGTTGTGTTGTGTGTTGTTGTGTGTATGTGTATCTGTGTGTCTATGTTGTCTATGTGTGTCTATGTTGTCTATGTGTGTCTATGTGTGTCTATGTGTTCTATGTGTGTCTATGTGTTCTATGTGTCTATGTGTCTGTGTGTGTCTGTATGTGTCTGTGTGTTCTATGTGTGTCTATGTGTCTATGTTGTCTAGTGTGTCTGTCTGTGTCTGTGTCTGTGTCTGTGTTGTCTGCTGTGTCTGTGTGTCTGGTGTCTGTTCTGTGTCTGCGTGTCTGCGTGTCTGCGTTTGTCTGTGTCTGCGTGTCTGCGTGTCTGCGTGTCTGCGTGTCTGCGTGTCTGCGTGTCTGCGTGTCTGCGTGTCTGCGTGTCTGCGTCTCTGTATGTTTGCGTGTCTGCGTGTCTGCGTGTCTGCGTGTCTGCGTGTCTGCGTGTCTGCGTGTCTGCGTGTCTGCGTGTCTGCGTGTCTGTGTGTCTGAGTGTCTGAGTGTCTGTGTCTGTGTGCCTGTGTGTCTGTGTCTGTGTCTGTGTGTCTGTGTCTGTGTCTGTGTGTCTGTGTGTCTGTGTGTCTGTGTGTCTGTGTCTGTGTGTCTGTGTGTCTGTGTGTCTGCTGTGTCTCTGTGTCTTGTGTCTTGTCTGTCTGTGTCTGTGTGTCTGTGTCTGTGTGTCTGTGTGTCTGTGTGTCTGTGTGTCTGTGTCTGTGTGTCTGTGTGTCTGTGTGTCTGTGTGTCTGTGTGTCTGTGTCGGTGTGTCTGTGTGTCTGTGTGTCAGTGTGTCTGTGTGTCTGTGTGTTCTGTGTGTCTGTGTGTCTGTGTGTCTGTGTCTGTGTGCCTGTGTGTCTGTCTGTCTGTGTGTCTGTGTGTCTGTGTGTCTGTGGGTGTGTGCGTGTGTGCGTGCGTGCGTGCGTGCGTGCGTGCGTGCGTGCGCGCGTGCGGCGTGCGTGCGTGCGTGCGTGCGTGCGTGCGCGCGTGCGCGTGCGTGCGTGCGTGCGTGCGTGTGTGTGTGTGGGTGGGTGGGTGTGTGTGGGTGGGTGTGTGCGCGCGTGTGCGTGCGCGTGCGCGTGCGTGTGCGCGTGCGCATGTGCGTGTGCGCGTGCGTGTGTGCGTGCGTGTGTGGGTGCGTGCGTGCGTGTGTGAGCGCGCGTGCGTGCGAGCGTGCGTGCCAGCGTGCGTGCGCGTGCGTGCGTGCGTGTGTGTGTGTGTGTGTGCGTGTGTGCGTGCTTGCGTGCGTGAGTGCGAGCGTGCGTGCGTGCATGCGTGCGTGCGTACGTGTGTGTATGCAATCATGCTGCAACATAGTTTCAGCACATGCTCTACACAAGACGAATATTAATTTACCGTGCATTTTAAGAGGCAGGACAGGATGGTACAAATGTAATGGCGGGAACACGCTTCATTTCACAAGGCCCTTGGCGGTGCGCAAGTCGAGGTTTGAGCACTCGGCATCAAAGTGGTGCGTAGGACATAGTTAAAAGAACGTATCCTGTGTGATGTTGCCACCGTTTTCTTACGATGCAAAAACGTTGTACTCTGCTCTCGTTTACTAACACAGCTTGCTCGGTGTAACACCTTTCACAACCGTGGAAGTAGCAACCGTAAAACTGATATATATTGTTTGTATAGTAAGAAAACTCATCGACCAGTATACCTCCCCTTAACCGTACTTCACGGGACTTCCCGGCGTGCTGTATACGTCTGCCTTCAGAATGCTCGAGTCAGACAAGCGATTGAATGGAAATCCTTGACTGATTGTCACCCAATCTGTAACCACCGTTTGAGATGATACCTTTAGTATTCTCACGAATAAAATTTCTGCGGAGAACAAGACTACAGACACTAGCGATCGTGCAGGATTCTTTAAATGTATCGAACTTGTTTTCGACAAATCTCTTCCAAAACTCAAGACAGGCTTTTCTAAGGATGCTCACGTCTTGCATGCAATAACGCACTATTTCGTCTTTAAAATTGAAAGGAGTGGTCTTAGCAATTTTGTCATTGTACCACGCTGCTCGAGCGTCGGACGACATTTCGTCGACACTGTAAAAGTGCATAGCTGGTCAAGTGCCGTCATAATCTTGCTCTTGCGCTATGTTAAATAGGTGAGGGAAGTGGTCTTTTGAGCCTGGGAATTAAAGGTTTTAGAGAGTTTGGATAGGGCCATGGTTAGGAAGTTCAAGCGGTTTATAAATTTTACGTTATTATCGCAGGTGTGTAATATGATTTTAGTATCGTTATATATGATTTAAGATTCCATACTGATGGATTCTTTAGCATTTGATTAACGATGAATTTGCAGTCGTAGGATTTTGAAATATTGACTAGGGTTGTAATGGTTACTCGTTTCTTACCGAGCGATGAAATGTATTAGAGTTGGGATGCAGGCGAGGTAGAGAATATGTGTTGGCGTTGCCCACAGTGCTCGAAAGCCTTCTCAATATCAGTATCGCTATTAATACAGTAGTTACAGACATGTTGGGCGGCCCACACAACGCGGGCGTATGGATGAATGTGTTAGTATTGTTAGTGAGCGTATCTTGGCGGTACTCGAAATTGTAAAAGGTGAAGTCTTTCGCAAGTTTTTTCGAGTCCACCGTGCTCTTGGACATGTAACAAAAATGACGGATGGTGTTTTCGGTTTCACATGCTGTTATGACAACATGGACAAGTGTAAGAGCAATTTCTATGACGCTCTCTGTGGTTGGTTGTAAACGTACAGAATTCACAGAAATACTGTATTGAAAAGGCGCTAGTTAAACTAGTGATCGCGTGATAGTGAAAAATTAAATTTGAAACTTTACGTTAAGGGTTTATTGAGCCCTCAAAATGAACTGATTAGCCTAACCTGCGGTTATACACAACTATTGTGTAGTCAGGTAATCTTGAAATTACAGTATGTGTTCAACACACCCGCCGTTATTTAAATCGGCATCAGCGGCAGCACATAACTCTTTCGTTGTCCGATGTAAAATAAGACGACCTTTTTTAAGAGATGCCAATTGAGGATCACACTCGGCTATAGCTATGGTTACCGCTACTGCCCTACCTAAACATGAATTATCCCTATTGTTGATGATTATAATGCCCTTTTTACGTGAGCAAAGCTCTGTAAAACTGACACCCTTCATGCGTTTCCTATCATACCCCACAGGTAGAAGAACTCTGTCTACTTGCAAATTCAACGTATCATTATTAAAGAAACTTAAATTACTCTGCAAGATTTTCTCTAGTGTTGCCATCATCACAGCCGAGTTTCTTACCTTAAACCATGTATTTAAATTTAAATACAACCCTCTTCGCGTATGTTTAAAATTTCTTGATATACCACTATCCCCTAAACACAGTTTTAAACTATTTGTTCTCTTCGTATGGTATTGCGCTAACACCATCATCATCACCAGTACTACCACCACCATATAACGGTTCTGACACCATTTCGACCTCGGTAAATTAAAAATATAAGTATAGACGTGTTTGAATTGTTTGTTTGTACTTACAGCTATATCCACAGACACACTTGTAGACTGCGATTGTGGTGGTTGAGCAGTGGCCTCGCAAACACTATCAGCGGTTGAAGATGTTGACGGCTACTGAAACAATACATCGATTACTAACTTAAAGTTGCGTAAACATTTAAAATATTATGAATTGTATAGCAAACAATACAGTTTTGCTATTATAAAAAGTATTCTACTTACGGCGCCATATTCAGCGTTTTTAAATGATGGTGGACCAACACTACCGCTAACACGGTCTTCTACCTTAGTTAAAATCTAGAAGGATAAAGAAATATTAACAACAAATGTTAAAAGCTGGAATGGTACTTACCATAACGATCAATTCGGATTGAATTTTTTTCACAGCGTCACGTAACCTTTGGAAACGTCCTATATCTATCTCTCATATGGTCTCACCACCAACAACAACACGTTTAATAATGTGATAGTACATATGTATGATCTCATTTTGTCATCAACCCTAAGTTAAAAATATTTAAAGTTGTAGCAGTTGTCAAACTCGACATTACAGTACAGTGTGGACACGGCGTATGAGATGTAAATGGTATTAAAGTATGATTCATCATGTTTTATAGGTACCAGGTAATTACACTGAGTTTTTACGTAAACAGGTATTCCTGTATTCACTTTTGTAAACAGAAACAAATCTAGTTAAGTTAACACCCATTGTGTTTTATTATTATTTTCATCTTTATCTTGGTCATCTTTTTTATATCAAAATAATGACATTGTTTTTTTTTAAATATCTACTGAATTCGGCACGTCTTTAAATCACGCATTAATCGTGACAGGTGTACATTTTAATGTGTATCTTCTCGGTAATACTAATGGGGTCTATATTATTTTTATTTTAAAAGTAAATTTGTATGTACACGTTATAAACACCAGCGAAAGTTGACCTTACAATCTTGAAGTACAATCAAATCTTTCTGCGAATATTAATTGGTCTTAATTATTTGCTTATTTATTTTAAAAGCAGTTCTGTATGTACACAATACAAACGCTGCCGAGAGTAGGCTATTATTATTATTAATTTTATACATTTTATAGAATCAGTGTAGCTGTCGCGTGTGATGTGCCGCTGCCACCAGGGATACATCTCTGTGTACTCCGCATACCTTGAGACTCTTCCTGCTGGCTTGTGGTGCTAACACACTACCAGATGAAGTACTACTGTATAGGATGTGCAAGCACTCCATAACGGGTGATTACAGCGATTACGAAGACGACGAGGAGGGGTACTATGGTTAATTCTCTATTACTTAGACATTTAATTATAACTATGTTGTGAATAAATTAAAATGAATTTATAAAATTCTGTGTATTTGTATTTCAAACATAACGTATCTTTTACATAATTAGATAATTAGAGAGTTTTCCTCCAACATGTTAGAACTAACCGAATACTGGAAGTCTGTTATTGTGGTTACATAACCGAGAAGTCAAGAAAATAAGTACTTTATATTAATGATTCGGAAATCATATTGGGTATTTACAAGTAAAACAGAAAGTGAATGTGCTGTGACTATATAGGTGTCAGAAGATTGTTTCTGACTTTAACTCTTATTTTACTTATTTACTTTATTTAATTTCCTGTACGGATATTTTAATGTTATGTTATAATTACAGATATGGATTTATCTACTTTAAATGCATCAACATGTATTATACGATTCAAAAACGTAAAATCAGAAACCAGGGGAGGTGTGGCCTGCTCTTAGGTCCTCCAATCAGAACGCTCGGCCTGAGGCAGTATAATTTCGCACGATCAATCAGCTGGAAGTGGACATGGTCATGCACCCCACTCCTACTCCAACCACGTTGTAGGCCTGGCCTATGCCGTAGAGGAGTGGTTACGCGACTCCCCCACCCTACTTCACCAATCCCACTCCAACCCCCAACACTCAGTTGGCAGGGCCACGTGGACGTTGGCAGGGCCACGTGGACGTGGGGCGGTCCCGTGTCCATCCCCACTCCTACCCTCACCACCTTTAATTAATTATGACGTCACCACCTTTAATTAATTATGACGTCACGTCCTCAAGTGTCTTCATTCTACTAACTTGTATAAAATGTTAGCTTATGACGGAACTAATATTGAACTGATTTCAACTGATCTAGTTTCACTTGTAAAATAACGGACCATTTATTATTGATGTGATAATAAAAACTTGAAGGGTAAATCGAAAGCGTCCATTATTTCACTAGATATTAATAAAGAATAAAAGTCACTGTATCAAATCTTTGAGAATGTTTTTCTTGTTTTTTAAATGAATTTGGATTTCCTGTTTCTCAAGCTACTTTTGTACCATGTTCATCGTGACAAAAAGGCACTTTTGAAACTTATATTAACTATTATTTAAATAAGTATTGTATTATTTTTTAAATACAGGTAGTTAGCATTTATTTATACACGTTTTAATTATTGTTTTTACAACTTAATGAGTTAAATGAGATAGAGAACACGGTAGGAAAGTTGAAAATCGGTAAAGGAACATGTGTGGATGAAATCACTGGTAAAACGCTAAAATATAGAGGTGCTAAGCTTACACAAAGATTGTATGAACTATTCAACGTATGGCTTAAGTGTGGAAAAGTGCCGAGTGATTGGAAGAGCGCGATCATTGTACCATTGTATAAGGGTAAGGGGAGCAATAGTGATTGCAAAATTCTAGTGAGGGATGAGCTTGTTCAGTGTACCTGGTAAAGTATTTGGAAGGGTACTGATTGATAGCGTACGTGAAACTATCCAAACTAAGATCTGGGACGTGCACGGTGGCATCACGCCAGGGGAGGATGTGTTGATCAGATGGTTGCCCTCCTACAGGTGATCGAAAAGTGTTTAGGTGTAAAAAGAAGCTATACTGTGCCTTTGTAGATCTGGAGAAAGCATATGACCAAGTGAGCAGGGAGAAGCTGTAGGAAATATTAAAGAATATGGCGTAAGAAAAGGTTTAATGAACGGAATAAGGGCAGTGTATAACGGTACACTGGCATGTGTTAGGGTGAGAGGAGGTGTAAGGGAATACTTTAATATTGAACAAGAAGTGCGACGAGGCTGTGTGATGTCACCATTGTTGTTCAATGTATACATGGGTAAATGTTTTAGGCAAGCATTTACCGATACAAATAGTGTAATGGTTAGTGACGTAAATGTACGAATTCTGGTGTTTTCAGATGATGCCGTCTTATTTAGTGATAATTAGGGATGAGCTACAAACTGCTCTGAGGAAGTTTTTAGTTCTAAGCAGCGCAGGATTGGAAGAGGGGCTGTAACCCCGGGCCCCGGATTTCCAAGGTTCCCAGAAATTTGTTACCATCATATAATTTAAGTTATTCAAGAAACTTAAAATACATACCCAGCATCATTTACTAAATTTTCCTGTAATTAATTATTTGCTAATTACCCCGTGTTAATCAAATTTCGCAGAAATCAACAAATAATTGATTTTATAATCCCATCCGACGTATATTTCAAAAAACATCGAATGTTTTTACGTCAGAGTGTTATCCGCCAATCTCGACCGTAAAACTCCTCCATAGAATCCAGATCCACCCACCACGGATTCTCCATAAAAAACCGCTACGCGTTATCGAAAACCCAGACCCAGATAGCGCGCCTGCCGCTTTTTCTCTCGTTGTGTACACCACCGACCTGTCGATTGCCGAATTCGTTCATCCTGAACCGTCGTGTATCTTTTGTCGCGTTACTTTACCGCCATCACCTGGAAATCAGCTCCATATAATCAAGCTGCTGGTTGATGCGTTCTGAGATTAAAAGAACATGAGTTTTTTATTACACATTAAACAAATATTGCAGAATGCCCAGATCACCCGATGTTACGACGAGCTTAGATCCCTGAGTCATCTTAAACAAATATTACATAGTACACAGATCGGACGATGTTACGACGGGCTTTGACGCCCACAGTTATCTTTCACTTACCCCGTTGGGAAGAAAGGTCTTCGCCTTAATTCTACCAACCTTCTAAAGATCCATTTATACAGCTCACAACGGGTTAGTCCCAGATTCTTATAAATGGCCCTTCACCTAAACATCTATTACACAACATTACACAACCACGCCTTACTCTAGGCAATATAAATAAAAACCAGAAGTGCCTGCAACCGCAGATAACGCTAATTCCAGAAGCTGCTTCAAGAGAGATCCGCCATTTACATAAAAACGTTACGCGTTTCCGTCCGTACATTGCATATTTGATCGTTTCAAACGTAAATAAAAACCGATCGCAATTGGCCATACTTCCGTGCAAAGTTAGTTTTTGGTCAAACAATACTGTTTCATAGAAGTCCTGTAAGCAAACAATTCCTGTCATTAGTAACGAGTTAGTTATCCCGCTCCTGATGATCCTGAAATAAGTCGTCCCAGAAGGGTTAAACACCTTATAACGCATTGCAATCAAACGTGAGAATTGGTACGTATTAGTTATCATTTCCTTTTAATACGAGAATTAATAGAGTAAATAATAAACGTTAGTTTATTCCGTTCTAAATAATTGAAATAGTTATTTAATGCCGGCATAGTAGTATTAATATCTCTTGTAAATAATAATCTTAGTGGTTTGCCAGTTAAACAATTAGAACAGTTCCCAAAACTATCTATCCCAGTGAACCCAACCCTTTCTTGCTAGTACGAAAACCGGCTGAACTAGACCGAGGCAAATTAAAATAAACAATTTAATTATTGTAAACAAAGTGGCTTACAATAGCATCATGCATTCTTCAGACCACTTTAAAAATAATGTTATTTAGGGTTTATTTAGTATTTGAAAATTTACCGTTTGTTTTTAGTATTAAACTGGGAACCAAAAACCAATCGTACACATCACTCTCCATCAACTGTAACACAAGGATACAGAATTCTTGCTGATGTTTATTTACCGTAAATGTTGATTCTCACTATCCATCTTGATGGTGGCAGGCAGGTCGTTGATCGGGTCTCCGTCAAAATATTATTCAGTTCCATAAGCACACTATTCATCTATCTGGCAGCTATCCGCCGGATGTCGGTGATCGAAATTGTAGAAAAGCATGTTCTGACGTGTCGGTACTTGTTGGTGACTGCTCATGATGGTAAATGAGAATACGTACATTTCGTCGGTATTCAGCAAACGGACACTATGGATGACGATGAATTAATCATTTTAGTGCAAAATTATTAATGTTTGTTTAATCTGAGGGATAAATTCAATACCTCATTTCAAATTTTATTAAATTTAAATGTAAACAAAGTATATGACTGAACACATGAAATTACACAATTATAAATCTCTTGCAATACATTTTTTGCAAATACAGCTACTGAATTATAATATTTACCAAGATAATGATCCTTTTGGGGTAGAGAAAAAAATTGTAAATGTTTCCCGTATTTCGTAAGCTGTACTCTGAAACACTCCGCCTTGCGAAGGAATACCTGTGAATTGAGCTTAATGTAATGTATTAGTCTGAGAGGAGTTTACGTTACTATCTCTTATATAATTGTGTAAAATACAAGTGGTTGTAATAATTTTATCGGCATATTCACGTTTTGATTTTAGTATTCTACGATATACCTGAAATCTTTGAGCTGATACACCGAAAGCATTCACACCTACTCTCTGAGCTCGAGATAAACGGCGGTTGAAGTTTGCTTATGTTTGGTCTTCTTTAATTTGTGATCCTGGATAAGGCCGTAATAAATAGGTTATTAAAGGGAATGCGTGTTCGGCAATTTATACATATCTCTGTACAGGTGTTAGAAAGATGGTCTTCCTGGTGGAATATTCATTCTATTACTATGAAATCGGTAACCTAAATTTGAATTTGCATAAATTCGCCCATCACTATTCTTTCCATAAGCTCCTACATCGACAGCAATAAATTTATATTCTGGATTCATAAGTGCCATAAGAATAATGGAAAATGTTTCTTATAACTGAAATATTAGGATCCGCCACTAGAGGGTGCTTCTATCTGGACGTGTTTACCGTCTATTTCCCCAAGACAATTGGGAAAATTCCATATTCTCTAAAAATCATCTGCAATTCTCTTTCAATCATTTTTATTTGTGTGGTGGCATTTGCTGCTTCAACATTTTACTGCTTATGACATTGCAAACTTCTTTAATTATAGACCAAACTGTTGAATACCCCAACCCATAACTAAAAGCTAACAACCGCATTGTATGTCCTGTAGCTAAAAATCTGAAGAAAGAGACATTGTGTTTGTAGAATTGACAAAAAAATGTTTTTAATACACGATTGTAGACACAGATGGTTGAGCCTGAGAGACCAGTTTCGTAGAGCTCTGAAAACTAAAAAGAAGGCAAGCGACAATAAAGAAAAAAAATGGAAATACGAAGATGAGCTATCTTTTTTACTGCCATATTTTCAAGAACGAGACACAATACCCAAAAATTCTCCTTCAGTTTTTCTTTCCAACAAACTTTTATGCACCCATTTCTTTGCTAGTTTGGCTTACTTTGCTTTTATTTTAGAATTTTCCTTCTACTCATCTACTTCTTCCAGTAACATAGCAATAACCGCTAACTGAGCAAATGAATATTTTTTTTCATTGTGAAGGAAACGTATTGCGCGTTTAAGATTTGTGGATACACTGACGAATGTTGAAAAGTGTGAATTCAACACAAAATTGACGGTCATCTGATGGACGGTTGCCAGCCACCGTCAAGATGGATAGTGTAAATCAACCTTAAATTTTTACTCATTGTTTTTTATTTTATAAATAATTTCATACCTTTGATTTGATACACATACGATAAATATTGAACAGCAAGCAAAATCGAATTTGTGTGTTAATTAGTCATAATAAACAGCGTTATTTATAAGGATTACGTTACAATATATACGATTTCTCGGGTAATCATTGAAATTACAGCCTTTCAGTTAATTGTTGAATGTTGTGCATAGTGCTTATAATAATAATAATGCACTGTTTATCAACATTTTGAAAGTGGTAGTGCTCAGTGCCGCTAGAGATAGTGGGGTATTTGTAGTCGTGTAGTAAAATTTATGTGATCGCTTTGAGGGTTATTAGTAGCTACCTATTTGCATTAAGGCCTATTTATAATGTGTAGTAGAAAGTACCTAAACGGATCTGCTAAATGCAAGGTAAGGTTTTACATTTAAGATTTTAAGTAGGTAGTAGCAGATTGCAATTTATTTTAGATCAAAGAGGAGAAAGTAAAACATGTGGTAAAATTGACAAAATTAACAGAATTTTTTCACAAAGACTATATGTGCGCGGGAACACATATTTCAGCATTGTGTAGTTCTTCAAATTCGGCAGTTACCGAGAATCCTATTACGATTCCAATAGAGTCTGTGATAACCACATCGTCGACGATGTCAATCGATTCGGATACTCATGTCCTAAGCTATTTAAACTGTGCCGGCCAAATGGAGAAGTTTGTAATAGAAATCTACCAAATCCACCGGGGTGGTGTTGCTGTGTGCAAGTTATTTAACAAAAATAGTGAGCACCCATTTGTGAAGGGTGCGTTTTGCGATTGAAAGAAAGGAGAAGAAAAACTTGCCAACTTGAAAATAACTCTGAGCATCGAAAGTCTCTGCTAGCACGTATTTCTCTTGCTCGTGAGTTCCACCAAGTTGACAGAAAAATTACATAGTGGCTTACATCCGAAGTGGAGTATTGGAAAAATGTCCTAAGAAATAGTAAAGCTTATTTGTAGAGTGTTGGCGTTTCGTGGAACAACTGAAAGATTTTATTCCTCGGAGAACGGTAATTACTTAGGTATTCTAGTATTGATAAAAAAAATTTGATCTGTTTCTGAAAAATCATATCGAAAAATATGCTAATAAAGGTCCAAGCAATGTTTTGTATTTGTCTAAAACAAGGTATTCAAACAAATTGTTTCCCAAGTAAACGACGCCAAATATTATGGGGTAATTGTGGATTCTACACCAGATATTTCGCATATCGACCAGTTGACTTTGTTGTTAAGGTATTGAGGCAAAGGAGACGTCCACAAAAGATTTCTTTATTTTTTTTACATAGTCATAACGGTAAATCCATTTTTAAAGAAATAAAATATTTACTAGAAACTAATTCAATTCAATTGGAAGATTGCAGAAGTCAAACATACGACAATGCTTCAAATATGTCGGGAAGATACAGTGCGTTTCCGGATTGACTTCACTGTAGGTGTAATTGATGAACAATTTTATAATCTTGTTTTGATGTTTTGGGATACACCTATGCTAGGTCTAAAAAGGATTTCATCCACATTTTTAGTTTTTAAAATTCTAGGCCACCGTGACAATTTAGAAAAAACCACTTTATGTAGACACAAAGTGCCATTTTGGTCATCAATAAAGCAAAAAGTTACTGTTAATGTGATCTTATGGCTATGCGCAAAATATCGGATCATTTTGCGAAAACATATAACACAATACTTTTTGTCCTGTTTTTATATTGTAGGAATACAAATCAATTCGATGTTCGGAAATTTGGCACATAGTAATAATTCCATATTTTCAACAACTTTGCTGTATTACTGTCCGAAATGGTACTTACCTTACCCGGATGGACCGGAAATTTTTTTTAAAATCATCGGTCCGTTTTATGTTGATGCAAATGTGAATCAACATACCTATTTGAAGATGATTAAAAATGTTTTGCTGCCTGCAATAATATTTTTCTTTATTAATGACCAAAATGGCACTTTGTATCTACATAAAATGGTTTTCTCTCAATTGTCATTGTCGTCTTGAATTTTAAAAACCAAAAATTTGCTTGAAATCCTTTTTAGACAAAGCAGGGGTGTATCCCAAAACATCAAAACCAGATTAAAAATGTTTTCATCAATTACCCCTATAGCGAAGTCAATCCGGGGACACACTGTATAATTGATTGCAAGCGGAATGTAAAAACACAAATCAGATATTTACTGGAAACTAATTTAATTCAATTGGAAGATTGCAGAGGTCAAACATACGACAATGCTTCCGATATGTCGGGAAGATATAATGGATTGGAAGCGGAATGTAAAAATACAATTCTTTAGCAGTGTATGTGCGTTGTACGGCCCATTCAATAAATTGGGTTGAACAATGCAGTGTTGATGAGTGTTTAGAAGCGGTAATCTACTTCGGTGTCTTTCAATATCTATATAGTTTTTTTCTGCATCAACACATAGATGGCAGGTTTTAACAAACCAAATGATGAAGTAAGGAAGAAAAATCTTCAAATGTCGTCAAATCACTTTCAAAAACAAGACGATCTGCTCGAGAAGATGCTTGTTTCAAGTTATAGCGAGATTGACGAAGCATTAATGGAGAAAACTTTAATAGTCATTTTTTGGTAAAGGGGATTAGAAAGGTTTAAATAGATCAGTGCAATGTTGTAAAGGCCAGGTTTACACATTGGAAGTAGAAATAATTCACTGAAATCACTTTTAGAATTTATTAATACACTGAAAACAAAAAGCAGTGAGAGCACTTGTATGGAAGAAATTGAGGAAACGGTAAAGAAAAGTTCAGTAAATGTAGCATCAGAATACAGCGACAACAAGAAACGAATTAAAAAAAAAATATGCTGAGGGAAGCATTAGCACGGATACATTATTACAAAGAGAGGAGAAGTTTCGAATTGAAACGTTAAACGTAATTTTGGAAAAAATAATTAATGAATTGAATAAACTCTCTGGCGCATATAATGATTTTTATTTCATACCAATACATTATAAACAAATAACCCTTTATTTAACGTAACTGTAAACATGTTCATAACTCTCTAGGGAGTTATTGTAGGGAATTATAGATCTATCTATAACTTCGTTTAATGCATTTTGACAAATAATTGCAAGCATCAGTTGATATATCCATGGTAACAATGCCTACTTAAATTTTAAACGTTCGTTCAATTTTAATAACCAACAAAATGTCGTTTTCATATTTCATTTATAATGAAATATGAAATACAACTATTTATCTATCACGTGAGTTACGTATGTTAATAACCTCGTGCAACTTACAATCCCTCGGGACTAACATCCCTCGAGAATGCAATCCGTTGCCCTCGTTAACTAACACCCTCTTAACTGCCTTGATATATAAATAACTATTATGAACTATTTGGGTTTGTGTCAAGATTACCAAACGTTGCAGTGGGGGACATCACTATCTGTTCCTAAAGCTAATAAATAATTACAAATCCGATGTATCTGAAAGTCTAACAAATGAACTCACCCAGTTCAGCGAATACCTGCGCGAATTTGAAAGAAAAAGCACATTGTTAACACAAAATAATTTTTAAGTATTCCTATAACAAATTGTGAGGAAGAAAGGTCGTTTAGTTCATTATCTTATATTAAAAATAAATATCGACAATAGTGTCTCGTGTGTTGAAAAAATGTATTGAACCATCGCTGTTTATCGAACTATAGGTCTTTCATTGCTGCCCGCCATCAGAAAGGCAGTATAGTTGGTTAAAAATGGAACTTATCAGAGTGTAAATGTTTGGAAGAATTAAGATAATTACCTTTTTGATGGTTAGTTGATGATGTTTAGGGTGTTCTTATTACTAATTAAAATTCCTGATTAATACATTTTTTATACATCGTTTATTTTTAATGATGGAGGGGCTTTGTAAATAACCGTACCTCTGGACCCCACGAATCCTTAATCCGGCACTGGTTTTAGGTTATGTATGTTTATGATTTCTTCCTTTTTTAGTTCATTGCAAGGAGTAACATAAACCTATCCGACCTAAGTAGGTAGAGTGTGCAAGCGAGACGTATGTTAACTTGTGTTACCTGTATTTTATTTTTAAGTCATCATTGTTCCAAAACCACCGCGGTTTGCTGCCTCTATAAATAACTGTGAGTATTTTTGGTAGAATATTCCCCGACTACTTTCCTAATTTCGATTACATACAGTTACCTGTACGTACAGTAACCTTGCGTATTAAACGGTTACAGTCCAACATTATGTAATATGTACCTACCTACCAACTGTGTTTTGGTCTAAAATCACGAAACACATATTGAATCAATAATAAATGTATAAAAATAACACAATTTATTAATTCTGGTGAACGCGCTCATAGTAAGTATTTTGGCAGGGCTGGCGCTATCTCTCTTATGGTCTTCATTGTCTCTCGCTCACTACTTACTGCGGGCAGCCAGTGGCACCTTTTGGAGCGGCCGTCCTTACTCCTAACTATCTTACTTTGTGGTTATTTATTTCTATTAATTTTATTTGCTGTTTCAGTTAAGGTTTTTCCAAATATTCAAATACTTGATTCTATTATTTTATTATATATATATATATATATATATATATATATATATATATATATATATATATATTTACACACATAAGCCTGAATGATGTTTCGTTTTAATATCACATCTGTACTACTCATTGTACAAAACAAAAAACAAGTTGAACAACTAAACGTAAAAAACATTTCCCAGAACATCTACGGGTATTCCAGAAACACTTAGATCTTTTCTATAAAAACTTTCACACATATACATATATTCAATCCTATACGTTTTCTATAAATAGCTAGGCAAGCATAAGAGGATCCGTAATCCCTAAAAAAGTGCATGGCCATTTCCTTTTCCCACGTGTCCACGCCTATTTTCACCTGATTGGTGCTTGGTTCCGTTCCTGCCTTAGGCATCGCTACTGGTTGAAGGAGTTAGGGCAGACCACGCTACTGTTTAGATTCAGGATTCTAGTTGATTCCTAAACTCTGTCCAACCCCAGGCTCTGTGCTTTGATTGGAAAGCGGACCTAAGCCTGCTTGGTGGGTTGGTGGTAACGCATGCTCCGCATTCTGGTGGACTGTTTTGTTTGTTTTTGCGCCATCTAGTGGTGTATTTTTAAAAAGCTAATGACACTCCTGTAATAGGGTCTGATCGTGATTTCGCCTAGTGGTATATTTTACAAGCACAGGTAGATTCTTGACATTGTTTTAGAGGAAAACTAAAAATTTAAAATAGTTTTCCCATACGTAGCGCTTCATACCATCTCAAACTAGTCCTCGGAACTTATCACTATTGCAGAGACGTTTTTGTTGCGAAATAGTATTCTAATACTGGGGGCCCTACACTACCCCATAGGACTCCGAAACAAGTCACAAAGTCTTAACCCCACTGCACATACTCCTTTGTTACGGTGGGAAAACTTAAAATTTGAAATAATAAACAAAATACACCCACATACCACACAAAATTATAAAACACAGAATACAGTCGACTAGGACGCTCTAAAGAAATTGCTAACATATATCATATATATATATATATATATATATATATATATATATATATATATTTATTTTTATTTTTCTTTTCTGGTTTTATTAGATCAGCTGGATGTTTAATGAATGCTCTTTATTATGGCCTAAATTTTCGCAAATTTATTCTTGGCTTTTCAAAGGCTACAATATGAGGTTTACAAATTGTTGCGTTTTACATTTTTTAACATCCAGCTGATCTAATAAAACCAAAAAGAAAAATAAAAATAAAATATCATTTTGCAAGATCAATATTCATTCAATTATATATATATATATATATATATATATATATATATATATATATATATATATATATATATATATATATATATATACATATGTATAGTGAGTCCCAGAGGTTATATCTAAATTCATTTGAAGTTCAAGGGTTTAATTTTTGAGGAAACGCTCGGACACGTCGATTTTTATTTTTCACTGCGGTTTTTTAGTGGTAAAATTTTCTATATAGGGTGACCCAAAATAGTTACGACCACCAACTTGATTTTGTCAAATGGAAACACCTGTTTTGTATTTCATTTTCTGAATGTGCTTTGAATTCTGAGTAAATATCACGTACCATGTCCTATACCTATAGAGAGCAGATCTCGAGATATTTAAGAAAACAATTTAATATTGTCATTATAGAACTATCAAGAACACTTGCGAAATAATCGTATCCAAAGTGATGCATAAACAATGGGTACATGTTTTCATTTCGTTGTGTATGTCAATCTATTTCTGCCGTCGAATTTCAACATTTGTTCTTTCCGAAATGGTGTATTTTTGGATGGAACACTTCCTAATAGGTGGATAGGAAGAGGACATATCGAATTGCCTGCTAGAAGAGAAGTGCCATAACTCCAGATGTGGTTGAAATCGTGCAAAAAGATTATTCCTCGCGTTGTATATTGTCAAGCCGCAAACGGTGCATATTTGTCCAGGATCTTTTAGAGGTACATCTACTTCACTTCTTCTTGTGTAATGTTTTCCTCTCCAAAAAGAAGTTGTCGTGCCATCGTGAAAACTTCACAATGACATACCACGTGGTGAGGTGTTTCGTCAGGTTGACCACAACCTCTACATGACGGACTGTCTCTAAGTCTCATTTCGTGCATATGCTTGTTTATGCGACAAAGTAGAGTGGAAATTTCTATCGTAAGTTTATATTCGTTTTAACTAGATTTAGGATAGACGCGGTAAGTTTACAGTTCGGTTTCCCCAGATCTTTGAGTGAATCTGTCCTGCAGTTTCCTTCCAGTACCGGCAGTGATTTCGCGCGAGTGCTGCCTCTATAATCGCATAGATCTCGGTTTGAAACACAGTCGTTTCATGCCCCAGGCTTTCAGTGATTCTAAGACCTTGTCCATTGCTCCCATATATTAGTAACGGGTACCATCACTTGTTTTAGAACCGCCTGTAAAATAAGTCATTCCCTCCAATTTGTTTTTTGTAGTTTTTCCCGCTCCTTACGTGTAGGGATTTCGGTACAAACAGTTTCTTAAGAGAGACTGTTTTTGTTATTCCCTCGACGTCATGCTGAGTGTGTCGGACTTTGAGATACCGACGAGGATGATAGGGTGCCCAACTCTCGATAACCTATCTTCTCCAACCATCTTAAATCTATATGCCCCTATTACCGCCTCAGTCTTAATTTCAAGATGTAAAGGCGGTAAGTTCAAGAGGGTCTCCATAGCTAAACTTGGGGTCGTTCTCATCGCTTCTGTTATTCTAAAGCAAGTTAGGCGTTGGATCTTGCTAGGTACCCGTATGCTACTCTTGGTATGCAACTTGCACCACTACACCAGAGAATGGTACGTTATGATCGGTTTGATTATCATTGTATACATCCAGTAGATCATTCTTGGAGATAGTCCCCACTTGTTTCCGAATGTTCTTCTACAAGCCCACAGTAGCCTTGTTCGCTATGTTCTCTAGGTATGGCTTGAAAGTTAATGGTTGGGCTAGTGTGACAGTGAAGTATTTATCTTCTTCGACTACTTGGAGATTTGCGCCGTACGTTGCTATGTTATTTAGCTTTGCAGGCTTCTATCTCCGTGCGATGAAAGGTACGTTTGTATTTGTCGGGTTAACCGACAACTCTTATTCTCGACATTACCGTTCTACCAGATTTAGGGCCCTTTGCATCACAACCGATAGTTTTCTCAAATCTGCCTTTATCACAATTGCTGTCGTCTGCATAGATGACTTTGTTGTATCCTGCCTCACTCAATCTCCTCAGCAGTAAGTCAACGACCAGACACCGCTGAAGGCGTGATAGCATTCCTCCTTGTGACCATACCCGGGCACGCGGGCTACCACCGAGTCGTTATTAAGTGTGCCTATACATTCCCTTGTACAGCATCATTGGTGTCCACCTACTGATAGTGGGATGCATGCTTGCGTTATATAGCGTTTTGAATGGAATCTAGAGAGGTATTATCCAAAAAAACAGCCATTCCAACCTCTTTTCAGCGATATCCATAACCTCTTAGGATTTACATGATTGTTAAGCATATTCGTGTCTACCCATTGGATCCAGGTCCAATAGTGCGTCCCACGCTGCCCCAAATCGTATGGTGCGAATTGGTATCACAACAGAGCAAGAAGTTGCATCCTTACGCTGGAAGTCTTCCACTACTCGTGTAACTTCACGAGTTAGTGGTGGACCAAGATGGTAGAACGATAGATGTCAGCTTTACTGCCACCATGTATCTCTAACATCAGTTCCACACCGACAGTAAGTTCACGCCATTTCCGGCTATAATGTAAGGCCTCGGATGGACTTCAGACGGATTAGCAATAAGCCATCCTCCTTCTTAGATCTAAGGTTCTTGGACCTCGGCTACATCAATCTGATGCTTCGTCATGTAGGCACTGAGGGTTGCCGATGCGGCCTTACAGTGGGTCAGGTTTATTTGGAATGCCCTTACCATAAGTGAGGTTCGTCTAGTTTTCGCGAGGTCCTGCATCATAAGGTTTCTATTCCTCTGAGGGTCTCGCAATAGCTGATGCCGCTTCCACCGTCTCCATGTGGGTCTCCTCTTCTCCTTTCTCCTTCAGCTTGGAGAAGTTTACCCTCGTGAAATCCACGTATTGCCGATGGCTTACCGAGGTTCCCATCTTCTCGCAGCAAGCTAGATCCATTAGGACAATCAATGTTTGTTCTTTTGGATCAATCTTCCTCTTCACTACCCAGCCACCTCAGAAAGGTTTCGTCTGCACACGTGATGTACAACAAACCTCCTCGATGATAACACTGTAAACCTAGGCTCTACCGCCTCGATTTCCAGAGCCTATTCTTCCGAGGATCCAGGTGTAATCCGTCCCCGACTGTATATCGGTTAAGGTTCCTCCAGCTCTATTTGGACAATTGCCATTTTGAAGCCCGAGGTCGCCTCACATCCGGATATTCTTATAGGTCACAGTATTAATTTTTTTGGCAGGTCCTTGCCCTTGGAGTACTGCCATCTGACCGGTGTCGCATTTTCGTCCCAGCCATTTTGAGTGCCCCTGGTCGCTTAGAGCTCCCGGCTGCTCACTCTTTGGGGAGGGGACCTGGAAAACAGGACGCTTACTGGCCTCCGGCGTTCTCTTCTCCATAAGCTTCCACCTGGCTGCCCCGGACAGTTTTCTTAGGCTACCCAATACCGGACCCGTCGGAGGGTTGGGTGTTCGTGGTTCCTTTGTGTTCCATTTGACTCCCACGAGTAATGGGAAAAGGATGTCGACACGCAAAGAGCCCCCACTTATATGCAAGGCGACTTAATACAACGGAGTTGCGCCTGGTGCTCCGAGGTAGGAACCAACAGTTGCTGATCCTCTAGACAGCCAAGCATGCCATCAGGCCGGTCAAGTCGCAAGACCGCGCTGGCCAATTCCATGGATCTAAACACCTTATCCATCCACCTTCAAACATTTGATATAATTCATAACTAACTGGTTCTGCGCAATGACTTGGCGCCCAATCCAGTTGATACCAACACGAAAAATACTAGTTGAGAGGTAGATTATCCAAAAAAGAAGTTACTGCATTTCCGAAATTTCCAAATATCTTGCTCCGTATAAAATTTTCGTCGTAAATGTAATAAAATTTGTTGTCCAGTAACGAGCAGAACACGTTAAAACTAAATTTATATTGAAAATTCCTTCGAATTTTGATTATTATAGAAGTTAAAGTTCCTAAGATTAAAAATCCCGTCTTTTGAAAATTTTGCTTTATCACTCCAAATAATTTTCCTTAAAAGATGAGGTTCTTCCTGCTGAATCTTGGGGGTAAATTTCTTGAACAGTAATAAATTTGAGGTTGAGAAATTTATGTTTCTTTGAGATCCGCTGAACAGAACTGTAAGAAATGTCCAAGTTCGCTGTCGCCGAACGAATCGAAGAATTTGGATTGGTATGAAAATAGGCGAAAACATTAATCTCATTATCTGCATTTGATGATAAACGTTTGGGTTATATTCTTTCTGCCCGTCGCGTCGGTTGACAAATGTACGAAAATTACTTTGCAATCTTTGGAATTTTTGTGGATTTATTGGGGGTAATTCGGGATGCTCTTTATTAAATTTTCTGCATGTTCTGTCAATTATTTTCCTTCATTGTGCATAAATGTTAAGTAAAGCTAAAATATCCGAGTTTGAGTAATTATTATTAGCCATTTTCTGAACAAAGATACACTAACCGTAGATAATCAAACACTATCGACGTTGATAACTTTCCATAATTTGTTGCATAAATTATTCGGCCACTGTGAATAGCCAAAGCCTACTATAAGATGACAACGCTCCAATTACCATTGATAAAGTAAAAAACATCAAATATCTAAAGAACCTTACACTTTGAGCATAGGAACGTCATACATCATTAGATACGCATTCGTGTCCTTCAACGACTGGTTTAATTAAATAGGTACCATGCCATTTAAAAAAATTAGTTATGCCTCTTTCTCAGTGGGTGGCAGATTAGGTTAGTTAAAAAAATTTCTGTATGAGATTTGGATGATTATTTTATATGATCGATAGCTTCAATACCTTGTCTTAGCTGTATGAAAAATGTATAATCCTATAATTAATAACAACCGAGATATCATTTTTATCTTACACAACTTTTCTGACAAAATTTTCGGAAAAACATTAAGATCTCAGAAAATATCAGTTTTACCTTTTGAGTAAAGTCACCTTCAAATTCCATTTAAAATAACAAAGTTGGGGTCAACTTACGGTATACCCGGAAATGCCACCATTATAAAAATATTTTTTCATGAAATAGGTCTCATCCCTTTATGGCGACATAAATTTTCAGTTGAATAGTTTTTTCGTTTTCGAGATACTCGTTTATGCATGATACCTTTAGGTATGATCAATAGCATTTTCAGGATCCTCATAATATGATCAAGGTATATACGTCGTAATTCCTTACACTACTCGAGAAATTCTTCGACGATAGGTCTCTTACGTACGATACGTTCTCGAGATACTTTTACCAGACGGTCTCCGTGTATATATATATATATATATATATATATATATATATATATATATATATATATATATATACAGGGTGGGCCACCACCAACGCGTCGGTCTCTAGCACCCAAACGACTGAATTTTTCAAAATCTGTTTGGGCGAGAATATGTAAGCCTTCTAGGACTACAATCTAAAATTAGTTTGATTTATACAGGGTGATCTAGAAACTTGTTACTTATCAAAGTTATATTATTTTAAATGGAATACCCTCCTTTTAATTTTTTTTTTGAAATAAGATGTAAAAATAAGGTAGACTATACCTAAACCTTACAGTTTCCGAAATATTTAACATTTTTGAAAATGTTGGGTTGTCAAAAATTCAGTATTTTTCGATTTAGAAAAGATGAGACAATCTAATCTAGGTCATCGTAATAAGGATATTTGGAGGTACGTATTCTGTTGTTTATTGTTTCAAATCATAATTTATAAAATACAAAGGATAACGCGTAAAGTTAGCAGACTTCAAAGTTAAATATCTTTGTAATTTAAAATACAACAAGAAATTTTTATCGGAATGGAATAGTCTTTTGACAATAGTTCGAAATGTATATTCTCGCCCAAACAGATTTTGAAAAATTCAGTCGTTTGGGTGCTAGAAATCGACGCGTTGGTGGTGGCCACCCTATATATATATATATATATATATATATATATATATATATATATATATATATATATATATATATATATATATGTATATATATATGTGTGTATATATATATATATATATATATATATATATATATATATATATATATATATATATATATATATATATATAGTAGGTGGTATAAACCTGGAGTCCCTTTATGCATGATACCTTTAGGTATGATCAATAGCATCTTCAGGATCCCTCATAATACGATCAAGGAGTATACGACGTAATTCATTACACTACTTGAGAAATTCTTCGACGATAGGTCTCTTACGTCATTGAGTATCGGCTAAGAGGTTCTACTTCCCTCTTTCTCTTCGGTATTAATCTCTCTACGACACATATATCTAACATATCTGGTGTGAAACACTTCACGACCTTCCAACCTACAAAGTAGAAATAAAAAGAAATGTAATAACTTTAATAACATTTTTTTAGGATAGTCATGCAACCTCTTTTATAATAAAGTTCATTAGAAAAATAGGCAACAATGTAAAGACAAAATAATATTCTATGTCAAACAGACGTTTAAAAATTCATGTCAGACAGAGGTTAATAAACATCTAGATGCTAACTTAAATAGTTAAAAGAAATGAAATAATTTATTATAATTTTTTTAGGATAACTATCAACCTATTTTTTATTCCTTCATGACGAAAACAAACAACATTGTAAAAACAAAAACAATAATCCATGTCAGAATGACGTTTAAACTTTATGTCAGATAGAGATTAATAGACGTATATACGCTAACGTAAAGAAATATTCCAAAGCCGCCCGCTTCTATAAAATATAAATAACACAGTTTAACCATTTTCATTTATATTTAATTAACTTTTACACCTACCTTGCGTTTTATTAAGAAAGTTTATAAAAAAAAGTTATGAAAAAAATTAAATTTTCTTCAAAAAATATGTCTACATATTGCCGCTAAATTACGTATCAAATTGCATAGAATATAACTAATCTATATGTTTCAAGTCTATATCTTGGTATTTTTACATCTTTGAAATATGCTGATGTTTTAGAAATATTTGATAAAAACCAAAAATTGCCCTTAATAAACCACTCTTTTCGGCCGCTGGATTTTTCCCAAAATCGCACACCACGCACACGCACACGCACACGCACACGCACACGCACACGCACACGCACACGCACACGCACACGCACACGCACACGCAAACGCACACACACGCACACGCACACGCACACGCACACGCACACGCACACGCACACGTACACGCACACGACACGCACACGCACACGCACACGACACGCACGCACACGCACACGCACACGCACACGCACACGCACACGCACACGTACACATACACTCACACACACACCCACCAACACCCAGACACCGACACACTGACACACTCTGACACACACTGATCACACTGACACATACTGACACACACTGATACACACTGGCACACACTGACACACACTGACACACTGACACACACTGACACACACTGACACACTGACACACTGACACATACTGACACACTTTGACACACTGACACACCGACACACACTGACACACTGACACACACTGACACACTGACACATACTGACACACTTTGACACACACTGACACACACGACACACACTGACACACTGACACACACTGACACACACACACTGACACACACTGAGACACACTGTCAAACAATGACACGCGCTAAACCATACTGTCACATTCCCACTCACTCATTCACTCACTCATGCAAGCACATAGGCAGTCACGCACGCATGCACTCTCTCACTCAGTAACCAAAGCGTGATACGTTGTATGGTATCAAATACAGCGAAAATAATGGGAGATGGGCAAGATTGGTGTAAAAGAAAATCTGAAAAATTTTGCTACGACTCAAATTAGACAAAATCGTTCACACAGATAGACCACTCTCTCGAGAAACCGATTTTTCAAGTTTTAAAATCTGTAAAAAGCTAAAACGTGAAGGTAAAATTGTAAATAACCCTATAAAATTATGTTCGATAATAAGGAATCACTTACAAAAATAAATATGCAAGTACACACAAGATAGATGGAGCATCTGTATTATTTAGCAAACCAAAACATTTGTGGAACACATGCAAGATACTACCTGATAACTCAGCTTGAAGGATTTTTAAATGGCCTTATTGTCACTAAACAAAAGAAGTGCACCGGGTCAAGACGGCTTAACGGTAAACTTTTATATCACATTCTGGAATAAAATGTTGAGATCAATGGCAAAGGCAGCGATTAATCTTCTTCCAAATAACAGGAAATTGGCGGCACTAAATAGTTGGAGTCCTGTTCCAATTTGCACAACTGATTATAAGATTTTAGCAAAATCCTTCTGAATTAGGCTTTCTACAGTAATCAGTACTATCATCGACCCTGATCAAAGCTACAGTATTCCTGATAGAACAATCTATTATACTCTTCATCTTTATAGAGACATCACATTCAAGGCAAATAAAGAAAATCTCCCAATCGCTATTTTAAATCTGGATCAAAAGACAGCGTTTATAGAATCAACCACGATTATCTATTCTACGTATTAAAACATTCTAATGTTGGCAATTCTTTTATCAGCGCCATTCAAACGATTCATAAAGGAGCCATATGTCAAGTTAAGAGTTAAGAACCTGCTCACAAGTGAAATTGCCGTTGAAAAGGCATACATCAGGGGTGCCCTCTATCCGGTTTCCTGTAGTCTTTAGCCGTAGAACCTTTCCTGTCCATGTGTACAAAAACACTTAAAGGTGCAATGCTTAAAATCGAAAATACTAAACTCGTGGTTAGTGCGTACGCTGACGACATAACAGTTTTCATTTCAGAAGATAGCGATTTTGATCAGTTTCACCGAAGTTATGAAAATTTTTCAAAACAATCAGGTTCAGAAGTCAATGTAGAAAATGGTGTGTCTTTGAACCGGAAACTGGAAAAACAGAAAAGACAAACCTCTGGGGTATAAATGGACCAACACGGCTATCAAAGTTCTTGGAATAAATTTTCAGCAATAAAAGAAGACGATACAGAACTTACATCTTTAAAACTTCAGGAAATAATTAGTTATTCAATTGAAAATTTGAGGCGTCAGCCCCTGCATTTTCTATAATGGCGAAAAAGGTAATAGTCAACCAATCTATTACTCCAAAGCTGTGGCATAGTTTCCAAATGATGCCAATGAACGGCAAGAAAGTCAAAGAATTACAAAGTATGCTGACAAATTCTACATGCCGTCAAAACAATGGTGCAAAGAGGACCTGTAGAATACGGAGGGTTGGGCTGGTAAATCTAAGAGCAAAGCTTACAGCGTTTCGAGTGACGACGGTAAAAAGGTTATTACTTGAAGTAGAAGAACCAAAGTAGAAAAAAATACTAAAGAATACATTACAAAAACTGAACCCGTACAATGTGTCTTGGTAATGGCTGTTTACTGGTTCCGATACGCAAGAAATTGATACAATATAGGGTTTTCTACAATCCCTAAAACAAGCAGTAACATTGTTAAACATCAGAATTGACAACTTTCCAAGAGGTTTACAAGATATAAAAGGTTCCCTACTACGAAATCTATGCTAATGATACCACAAAAACCCCTTTATTCGCAAGCATTTGAGCAACGTTAAATTTCTATACTATCTCTGATTTTATGAACGATAATAAATAGATACAATTAAAACAATAACGACTTCACACACCTAATAAACCATTATGCATTAATAAAAAGCTTTTTGAATCAAATTACAATAATTCCTACAAAACAAAAAGATAACAGAGCAATTACGATTAAACCTTATAAATTTAAATGGTAACAAAATTGCAGTCAAACGAAAAGGATTAAAAACAATATTAAAAAGGTAGCCGCAACTATATATGGTATTACATCAAAACAAAAGGAAAATGATCTGATAGAGAAATTCATTGGAAAACTTTTATAACAAATTTATGGTCAGTACCGACGGAGAAATAGCATGGGCGCCTAGCAAAAGATAGACTAGCTGACATAATATTCTTAGATAAGCCGTGATTAAGAGATTCAAACCATCATGCCTTCTGGTCATCAGTAATAGAAACATTGTGGTATATAGTTTTCACTTGTCAAAAACAGAATAGGTATGAATGAATGAATAATGTTGAATTGGGTATACCTGGAAGCTTTGAAAAGTGCCAACTTGCAAACTACCTAATTACTCTAGCAAAAGTACAATATATAATGTGCTCGCAACCTTTCTTCGAAACAACACATTCGAAAGTTACAAGGTGGTATTAATAAAACACACACACACACACACACACACACACACACACACACACACACACACACACACACACACACACACACACACACACACACACACACACACAGACACACACACACACACACACACACATATATATATATATATATATATATATATATATATATATATATATATATATATATATATATATACACACACAGGGTGTCCCAATAGTGCGTATTCGGTCGATAGCTCCTTAGCCATTAAACTTAGAAAATAAGTTTAAATACGAAAGTTGTCTATTTTATAAGCTGCATAATCTAAAGATAGTTTGGTTTCTACAGGGTGTAATATAAAAGCGGTACAGTATGGAAGTTTTGATTTTTAAATAGAACACCCTATATAATATTTTGTTTTCGACTCTCCTTATAATTTTACATCTTTTTTATAAGAATTACATACAAGCTCCTCCGCATTTTAGCAGAAACGTTAGAAATTATTTAAACATCCAGTTTCAAAACAAATGGATTAGAAGAGGAGGCCGATCTCCTGGCCTGCAAGATCGCCTAACTTGACAAAGCTGGACTTTTTCTTTGGGGTTGGATTAAGGAAAACGTCTATCAAACTCCTCCGACTGTAGATGATATGAAGACAAGAATTAGAAACGTCATTCAAAATATAAATGTTTCCACGTTACGAAAGGTAAATTTGCGTTTATTCAAAGACTTCATGTTTGCCAGCAACAAAATGGTGGTCACATTGATCAGTTATTAAAATTTTAAGTGTTTGTATTTCAGTTAATATGTTTTTTAGTTTCTTATGTATTCATAGCTTGCTTTGACCGACTAATGTTACTCTTCTTCAGTGTTATCAACGAAAAAATTGAACAAACTTAAATATCTCCGAAACTATTAGAGATAGGTATAGAACATATTTAACAGAAATGAAAGCCGATTAATAGACAAAGACAAGGTATTAAAAAATATAGGGTGTGCTAGTTAAAATATGAAGATATAGCATTTTCAAATTTATGTTATTGAATTAATTTTGTGATCACCGTGTATATTGAAATCCAATTTTGACAACAGATTAAAGTAAGCTCATCTATGAATAAACTCTATACCAAAGATTATTTTTTTATCTTTAAAAATAACTGAGATACGCCTACTTGAATTACTACATAAAAATGTCAGTTTTTAGTTAACTTTGCAAATATCTCAAAAACTGTAAGATTTAGCTTGTAAGTAATTCTTATAAAAAAGATGTAAAATTATAAGGAGAATCGAAAAATAAAATAATATATACGGTGTTCTATTTAAAAATCAAAAGTTCTATATTGTACCGCTTTTATATTACACCCTGTAGAAACCAAACTATTTTTAGATTATGCAGCTTATAAAAATAGACAACTTTCGTATTTAAACTTATCTTCTAAGTTTAATGGCTAAGGAGCTATCGACGGAATACGCTATTGGGACACCCTGCATATATATATATATATATATATATATATATATATATATATATATATATATATATATATATATATATATATCAGGTGTTAATGCTAATGGTTACACCGAAAATCTCATTAAAATGAACAACTTTTTTAGTTCCAATTTTGATTTTGTACCCCGGTTCGAAGTTATAGCTCTTCGTTTGTTTTTCGAAAAATAGTCACAACTTCTTTATTTTAAGGACTATTAATAAAAATAAAAAGTTTCTGAATTAGCTTTCGATTCTCTAGAACATTTGTATTTACAACTATTTTCTATTTTTCAAATAACAAAATGGCGACTGATCAAAATTTCAAACCAAGATATTTTGATAACCACTCGATCGATTTTGAAAGTAAAACATTTATAAAATCGTTAAATTATCTACTACATTATTTGCCTAGAAAAGTTCTTTCAATTGTTTAAAAAAGATTATTTAGTTAGTGTCGTCACTCATGCACACTACATATTAACAAACTAAAAACATCTGCATGAAAGGAGCCTTATACAATAAACAAGATTAGAACAAGTGAACCAAGATATTCGCACTTCAAACTGAAGGATGTGATATTGTTTGTGAGTTATAAAATTACATATTCTAAAGTCGTGTCTGTATTTTATGTGATAATGAATTATTATCGAAACGATGAACTGCTTGACATGCTCTTGGTTTTGGGGAAGCAAGGCGTAATGCAAACGAAGCTCGACGAATATATCTGATAAGATACCCGAATCGTCGACAACCAAGTAGTCAACTTTTAGAAAAATTTGTAGACGATTTGAAGACGCTGTACTTAATATTGTTGAGGATGATCCATCGACAAGCACAAGGGTAATGGGTAATAGCGAATAGATTAAATGTAAACCATGTGTCTGTTTGGCAAGTTCTGAAAGAACATCCATACTCTAGACAGAAAGTGCAAGCTTTGGGACCTGACGACTTTCAGGCAAGACTGATGTTCTGTCGTTGGCTTCTTCAGCATTGTAATCTTCAAAGGGAGTTTGAAAATTTATTCTGTTCACTGATGAAGCTTGCTTCACAAGGAACAGTGTATTTAACTCTAAAATAATCACTTGTGGGCTGACGAAAAGCCCCAAGCAACATTGACTCGTGCATATCAACAACGTTTTGCAGTCAATGTATGGGCCGGAATCGTAGGGGAGCATGTAATTGGGCCCTGCATTCTCCCAAACCGCTTGAATGAAGAAAATTATTTGACTTTCTAGGGTAACTTATTGATGACTTGCCATTAGACATTAGACGGAAACTTTGGTTTCATCGTGATGAGGCTCCGGCTCATACAACGCGAGAAATCACCGCATTTCTAAACCGCGAATATACAAATAAGTGGATTGGAAGGAGAGCTCCTATTGCATGGCCAGCCCGAAGCCCCGACTTAACACCATTAGACTATTTCTTCTGGGGTAAGATGAAGACCTTGGTGTATGAGACACCAGTGAATACAAAATTAGAACTAGTGGCTAGAATCGTGGCTGCAGCAGAAGATATCAAAGAAAGGCCAGAAGTCCTTGCGAAAGTTTCTACCAACGTTAAAAAACGCTGCCGAGCGTGCATTGCTGCGAATGGCGGCCACTTTGAAAATTTATTATAGTGCATTTTTCACATCCGAACTTCTTTTGTTTCTATAGTATTTAATGTGAGAAAGTTACTTCATTTTAAATGTTTTTAGTTTGTTAATAGTTGTGAGCGTAATACTAGTACTTAACTGAATAAATTTTTTTGTAATTAATTAATAAATTTTTCTAGGCAAATACTGTAGTAGATAATTTAACGATTTTATAAATGTTTTACTTTCACAAATCGATCAGTGGTTATCAAAATATCTTGGTTTGAAATTTTGATCGGTCGCCATTTTGTTATTTGAAAAAATAGAAAATAGTTGTAAATACAAATGTTCTAGAGAATCGAAAGCTAATTCAGAAACTTTTATTTTTATTAATAGTCCTCAAAATAAAGAAGTAGTGAGTATTTTTCGAAAAACAAACGAAGAGCTATAACTTCGAATCGGGGTACAAAATCAAAAATTGGAACTAAATAAAGTTGTTTATTTTAATGAGATCTAACTGTCATTTTCGGGTGTAACAACTTAGTATTAACACCCTGATATATATATATATATATATATATATATATATATATATATATATATATATATATATATATACGCATCATCCGATCTGACGAACTTTGTCAAACATTATAAAATGAGGTAATAAGTCGAGTTATCGTCAGTGAAAAAGTAAGTCAATTGCATAACCTTCTATACCCATACATGTGAATGTAGATGGGAAGGTAATAGAAATTTTACAAAAAGCGTCCTAGCCGGTAAATTACGTTGCAATATGTTTACGTATTTGGACGTTTACTTGAATTCTAGTGTTTCCTGGTTGTTAGTTTTGTTGCATACTTTAGTCTCTTTGTATGTCTTCTTCTCTGTATAGGATATTTAGAATTATGCTGATATTTGCTGTTTTTCAAGGCAAGCGGCCAATGCTGTCTTTGTCTACGAATTATAATATTTCAGTAAATGTAATCTATAATTAAAGAATGTGATGGTGCGTTATTAAAAACTAAAAGTTTTTAAGGAATCCAAGAAAAAATGAAAGGGTTGAGTCATAAATGAATTGGGTTTTTTTCATTGCGCAATTCAAAGAGTGCAGAAGTTCTTCGATTCAATTTTCAACTAGTTGCCTTTGCTTACTTCTTGGTACAAGGTACGGGACGTTTGATGCTGAAATGGGTTTGATGATGTTACATCAAGTTGCATAGTCCAACATTCTAATTAATAATAAGTTGAAAGGTATATTTATATTTTTAATGTATGGACGACAGTTTTGAAATAGTTTTTCGCACTTTATTCAGGAAAGAGTTGAGCTATTGAAAACAAATCGTAAATTATCAGAAAATTATCTGCATAAATTTTGAGTACTGTTTGAAGTAAAAGTGGATCTAACTCTTCTTTAAGATTTTCCATATTGTCATTAACAGCTTGATTTACGGAATCTGTCAAAATTTGGTTGTTTTTAAATAAATTGTGTAGGTAAATCGACATTTCATGATTCAAATCTATTTTAATATCAAATTTCTCGTATTTAACGTGCCGAGCTCCATCTTTTTCGTAGAATTTACCAAAGTGTACTACTTTAACACCTATGTTCGCTGAAACAATAAATAATGTAAATAATTACTACTCGTTTAATGTTTTGAAACCCAACAGATTTGCGGAAGTGGGTATCTAAAAATACTTACTGGCATTAAACTCAGCATCTCCTTCTCCATCTATTTCAAAAAGCAACATTTTCCCTTTAAGTTCATATTTCGTTAGAAGATTGAGTTTTGGAAAATTAGCTTCAACCGTATAAATTGCGTTCTCTAAATCAAGATTTGCCTGTAGAATCTGCACTCCTGAAAGGCCCATAACCACTCCATCTATTAAGTTGGCATTTAATTTCATTGATGATCCATTAACCTCAGCGGAAATATTGTTAAATTTGAATGGGTCCAAGGGTGGTAATTCTAGTTCAGGTATACCTTTTTGAAGGTATGGTTCCATATCCCGAATACTTTTGTCTAAACATTTGGCAAGTTCAGGGTCATTTCGTTTGCAGAGATGTATAAACGATGCTACAATAATGTTTTATTGATACTTTGATTTGGCATGAAATATCTCTACAAATATGAAGTGCTCAATTATACAGTGACTTCACAAAATGTGGAAATGCAGCATTATCTGAAGAGTTAACTATTTTCGGGGCGAAGCTAGGGCAGGTCGATATTTTATTTCAGTTTTCTACGTTTATTTAAGAAATTAAATTTTACCCTTATTGCCTTACAAGCTATGACGTGTTCAACTTTTTTTTTTAATTGCAACCATAAAATTTTTTTTTCGCCGTTAAATTCTGTGTACACCCTTTGAATTTTGAAATTCGTTCAAGCGTTTCGGAGAAAATTTGAAGCATTCTAAATATTATTTCACCAATTTAATAGCTACTAAGGAATATTTTGCAAAAAAGAACGGGTATTTCCCCTGAGCGTGTGACAAAATATTTTCACATCGCAATTGTTATTTGAATAGTAAAGGTTCGTTTGTGATTACTTACGGTTTTTTCGAAATTCACGTAAAGATACTTCAATTGAAATTAGTATATTTGATTTAAATAAAATTCCTGTTTTTTTCTGTAAAATATTCTTTTTTATGAGGACCTAATTGTTTTCATTAATTTTTGAATTTGATATACTAGTTAAATAATGCTTAAAATACTTAGAAAGTTTTAAATTTTCTAAAAAAGAAATCAATAGTTCCGAAACACTTGTATGAATTTCAAAAATGCAATGGTTATTGTACACAGAATTGAGCGACAAATAATAATCTGTAGAAATACATTGTGGTTGCAACTTAGAAAAAATATTAAAAACGACATATCATGTAAGGTGGTGAAAAATAATAATTGTTTTTGAAAAGAAAATAGAAAACTAAAATAAAAAATCGAACTTTCCGAGCTTGGATTCCGAAAATAATTAACTCGTAAGTTAATGAAGCGTTTCCACCCTTTCATAAACATTTACGTTATTAAAATAGTTTTAATTAAATTTAAGCATTCTTTAAATTATTATAAATTATGTAAAACTTACGTAAATCCTTAGAAATCACCTGTATAACATGACATTGAAATATAAATATTAATATAAGCATCATTGTAATAAAAGCCGAGATGTACTTAAGTGTAGTTACCTATATAGCATAATAACATTCAATTTGCATACTAGTCATGTATTAAAACCTTTACACTTGGATAATTGCTAATTAACATATTTAACAATTATTTTGCAAATTTTCTAGTAATAAAAGGCAATAACGTACATTTATTTAAATACGAGATCTGTAAATAAAGGCATGAGACTAGTTCGATAACACTTTTTATTTACAATACAATCAGACATGGACTCTATCTCCTTCAAAATAGTTCCCTTGGAAAGCCACACAATGCTTCATCCGGTTTTTCCACTCTTCATAGAAGTATTGGAACTCAGAAACTTCCAAAATGGTGTCCTTTGAGATTGTTTTTCAATTAAGAGAACAGGAGAAAGTCACATGGGCTCAACTCAAGAGAATAAGGTGGTTGAAGAACGACGAGAATATTTTGTTTGTCAAAAGCTCGATAATTGAGAGTGCAGTGTGACAAAGTGCATTGTCATCCAGTTGCCTTTGACGGCAGGTCTCACACGGGCAACTCTTTTCCCCAGTCTTTCAAGGATTTCTCACCGAGCTTAACCCAATATTTGATCGCATAACGTTGCTCGTAATTTATTTCACTCGTTCTTGAACGCACAACGAAAACTTGTTTTACAAAAAGTACATGTCACTTGACGACTAAAAATATTATGCTCACTGTCATAGACATATTGTGTTGTCTATGCTCTCTGTTTTATCAGCTATTCAGCTGAATATATGTTTACCTGTCAGAGCTACAGTGTTGCCAGATTGACTGTAAAAATATCACTCTCATTACTTTATTTACAGACCTCATGCAGGGTGATGATAAAGTTTGGAACATAATCCATAATTGCGTTACCTAATTTTTTTAAGAAAAGACGTCCGGACAGGTCCGTTTTACCTTTTATTATCCAACTTATGACGTAAAAATTACATTCGTGACGTCACATATTTCTGAAAGTTTTTATAAATGGCAACCACATTTGTTTTGCTCTTTTTTCATAGACCCGCTTATTACTTACATGACGATCACGAAAAACGAAAGCATGAGCGTAGCTGCGGAACAAGAAATCTATAATGGTTTGTTGTCTCGTCAGCACTTTATGGAAGTGAGACATGGGTATGTCAAAAAAAGCACGAAAGTAAAATAAATGCTATGACCATGAGATTCCTGAGAAGCGTGTACGGTAAAACGAGAAGGGATAAGATGAAGAATGAGTGTACAATTAAGGAGTGTGGCGACGAAAGGACGATGATAGACAGATATCAAAGTAGTACACTACGTTCGTTTGGTCACATCGAAAGATAGATTAACAACGCAAATTTATGTGAGTGAAGTTAGAGGTAAGACCGGGACTAGTAGTCTGCGTAAAACTTGGCTGAATGCAGTAGAATGTATGATAAAAGGGAGTTTTAAAAATACAAGAGAATGTTCAGAGACAATGTATGATTCTTGAGGAAGCTAGGGATAGGAAATCATGGAAAAAGATTTCAAAATAAACGAGGCAGGGATTATTTTGCCCACCCCACAAGGGAATGGCGTGAATATTATATTATGTTATGTTACAACTTAATGACTGTGATATTTTTTTATTGTACTGTACGTCATAAGTGTAATTGAGCTTGTTAGTCGGATGTCACGTACATTATTCTGCACTGGTTAATAAACATTGTTATTATTATACGAAGGAATTCACAGTATTGCGCGATATATTCGTTTTTAGTATTAGTCGCGTGGGATTTCTTTGAAGATATAGAAGCTATGAAAGCGAATTAGTGGTACCAATGTTATAGCTCCTTGAAAAAACAAAAAGGGAATGGCTTCTAGTTCTAGGCAGGGCTGGATTAGGGGGAGCTATAATCACGGGCTCAGGCTTTCCAAGGGCCTCCAGAAAGTTGTTACTATCATATAGATTTAAATTTTAAATGCATAGCATCATGAATTCATCAATACACTCTAAAAATAATGTTATTTAGGGTTTATTTAGTATTTCGAAATTTACCGTTTCTTTTTAGTATTAAACTGAGAACCAAAAACCAACATTCTTCCAATAAATGTGCGCGATTCACCGACCGTGAACGTCACCCTCCATCAACTGTTACACAAGGATTATATGAACAATACTGAATTCCTACTGACGTTCATCTTGCCGCTGGTAGACAGCCGTTCACTAGGTCTCCGTTAAAATATTATTCAGTTCCATAAGCATTATGTGTTCACACTATCCGTCCATCTGGCCGGTGATCGACATTTTAGGATATAATGTGTCGGTACTTGTTGGTGACTGTTCATGGTGGTAAATGAGAATACGCACATTTCGTCGGTAACCAGCAAACGGGCATTACGGATAATGAAAAATTAATTATTAATGTTTGTTTAATTTGAGGGATTAATTCAATACTTCATTTCAAATTTTATTACATTTGGTTGCAAACAAAGTATATGATTAAATACATGAAATCACGCAATCTTAAATCGTTTAAAATACATTTTTTGCAAATGCTGCTACTGAATTGTCATATTTTTCAAGATAATGATCCTTTTGGGCTAGAAAAAAAAGTTGTAAACGTTTCCCGTATTCCGTAAGCTGTACCCTGACCACTTCCGCCTTGCGGAGGAATATCCGTAAATTGAGCTTATTTATCACCTGGTTACATGATTGTGTTTCCAAATTTCAAATACACCTAGGAGGTTCTTAGTGAATTTCTACAACGAAAGAAATGTAGGGATATTAATTTTGTAATCAAATAATTGACAATTGTTACCTCTTAATTAAGTTTAAATATTTAAGGTGCTACCAGCAGTTCACTTTCACAAAATTCTTTTATCTAAAACGGTATATATATATATATATATATATATATATATATATATATATATATATATATATATATATATATATATATATATATATATATATATATATATATATTATATATATTCACCAATTCAGTTTTGAATATTTTGCACTCAATCACAAGTAAAACTTCAATTGAATCATTAATTTTAACCTAATTAATTCTAGCTTCTGTGGCTACATTCACCCAACGATTTAACTCCTGTTTTGATTGAAATTTACCGGGTGTAACGATTATTTGTATTACTGCAAAAGTTAAACATTTAATTTCGTATGAATTTGTAATTTTGTCTCGTAATCTTTACGTGTTATGTACATTACTTTTCCTGTGGACAAGGTTGTCCGGGCCAGTGTTATTTCTTCTAAATTTCTTGATTACTTTAATTGTTACGGTAATTATTTACTGTGGACCGAACAAGCGTTCCAATTTACTGTATACTGTGTGAAGCGTAAGGCAAGCAAGTTCATTAATTAAATTTTTTTTTATTTTATTAAACATCCCAATGGGATTATGTAGCCAATTCGAATACGAACAGTAAGATCTTACAGCGGCCGAAAGAGGCATATAATAATGTTGTTTTATTTCTTTCTAATTGAAATTTAAATTGTAATTGCTGTGGGCACAAGCTAAGGCTCACTGCTTACCATCGTGGGCTTTGGTGGAATTCTAATTTATTTTTAATTCTTTTGTCAGGATATTGACAATAAAATTACTTTATCGGGGAATTGTTAACTCATTTCTATTTCTCCCTTTCATTTCTATTTCTTTTTTTGGTAAATCCTGTTTCAGGCTTTATAGGGTTTACTCTCCTTTCAGCACTTGTTGAGTATTCCTTATTAAAGCCTGTGGCGCCTACTTATATCCGGTTCCTATCTAACCATACCACCATCACTTTAAGCTATACCTCCAAAACAACCACGCATCCGAGTGTTCTGCGGTCTTCCGACCGTACGCCTGAGCTTAGTCGAGCCCATACTTTTTTATGCCATATGATGGTTATACACGTGGCAATGTGTCTGTAATCTTAAGAATATTTTTAAGTATTCTGATAACAAATTGTGAGAAAGAAAGGTCCTTTAGTTCATTATCTTATATAAGGAATAAATATCGATCGACAATGTTGTCAGGTGTGTCAAAATTGAACCATCGCCGTTTATCGAACTTTAAGTCTCTCATTACTGCCCGCTTTCAGGAAAGTAGCATAGTTGGTTAAAAATGTTATCAGAACGTAAATGTTTGGAAGCATTAAGCTAATTACCTTTTTATGGTTAGTTGAGGAAGTTTAAGGTGTTCTTATTACTAATTAAAATTCAGAGTCTGTAAACAATACAGACCTTTTTTTTTTGTTGTTGCCGGTAATAAATTGGTATCGTTTGTAAAAATACCAATCATTTCCGCACGTGAGTTTCCTATGTAAGGGAAAATAGATTTTAGTTCAGCTTGTGTAAATAACTATTAGCCATCGTTATTTTAAAATTTGGTAAATTTCGTTACTTGGAAATGAAAATACATCATGCAGGATTATACTAAATATAAAATCGTTATTTTGTATGGTATATCGTTTTCAACTTTAAAACTGTAGGTAACAATCTGCCGCACTTCCATTTGATAAATTTCGTTTTAAACACAAAGAGGTTTTAAAGCTCATTTCCGTAGAAAGGAATCTGTCACGAACAAATCATGTTGAAGCGGTAACCCCCGAAGTACCTTTAGGAACACAGTTTGTATTTACGAGGTAATTGTTTCACCGATTCAGTTCCGATATGCCTTCGTTTTGGAAATTTAAAGTAACGAAGCTATGTGATAGATTAATTAAGAGATAAGAGAGATGAAATTAAAGATGGCGAGCACTGAAGATTCTTAGCTCAGTCTAGCAAGGGTCGCCAATAAATGAGGGATTATTGAATGCTCGAGGTAGTTCCGTGTCTGTTCCGTGATAAATGAACTTTCGTTACGGGTAGTTTCCCTGTTAACCCTTTAAGGGGGATATTGAAATTGTTTCGACTATCGCGGACAAATTCTATCGTTACGTATTACTATGTTATTTAGCGAAGCTAAATAACATAACAACTAACGCAAATCTCCAGGTAGTCGAAGAAGGTAAATACTTGGGCGTCACACTAGTCCGAGGATTAACTTTCAAGCCATACCTAGAGATCATAGCGAACAAGGCTACTATCTCCAAGAAGGATTATTGGAAATATACAATTATGATCAAACCTATCATAACGTACGCTTTTCAGGCGTGGTGGCGCAGTTTGCACACCTAGAGCAGCATACGGATACCTAGCAAGATCCAGCGCCTAACTTGCCTTAGAATGACAGGAGCGATGAGAACCACCCCAACCTCAAGCTGAGGAGATCCTCTTGGACGTACCGCCTTTACTGCTTGTAATTAAACCTGAGGCGGTAAGAGGGGCATATAGAGTTAATATGCTTGGAGAAGATAAGTCATCCAGAGTTAGGCATGACGTCTGAGAGAATAACAAAAACAGTCTCTTTTAATCAACTGTTTGATACCAAAATGCCCACACGCAAGTGGTGGGAAGAAAACTTCAACAAAACAAAGTTGTATGAGATCGGCTATTATACAGACGATTCTCAAACCAGTGATGGTACCGGCTACATAATATATGGGAGTAATAAACGAAGTCACAGAAGAGATTATAACTATTAAAAGAGAAACTTTCCAAAAGGAAAGTTTACAGTGACCAATAGCAAATCGGCCATTTCAGCACTAAACTCATTTCCGTTCAACTCGAGGCTAGGCTTAGAGTGTATGCAACTGCCAAAGACACTGAGTGAAGCCAACAGGTGATACTAGTGTGGGCACCTAATCATGCAAATATTGCAGTTAACCAGGTGGCGAGCCAGCTTGATAGAGCAGCAAAATAAATGCATTTCATGGGACCAGAAGCGGCCTTTGGCATTCCTTATACCACAGCTAAAGCCGAGATAGAGACAGGAAACGCTCGAAATCACGGCTGCTACTGGAAGGAAACTGCAGGACAGGTCCACTCAAAGATCTTCCTAGGAAACCTACCAGCAAACTTACCGCGTCTACCCTAAAGCTAGGTAGAACGAATATGATAGGTCTGATTTAGGGTACTTGTATCACAACTGATAGTTTTTCTCAAATATGCGTTGTGTCACAATTGCTATGTCGCCAGTATAACCGACTGTGTTGTATCCTGCCTCGCTCAATCTCCTCAGCAGTAAGTCAACGACGAGACACGTAGAACGAATATAATGGGTTTGATACACAGTCCTCCCCTGGCGAAACACCTTACCACGTCGTCTGTCATTGTGAAGCATTCACGATGGCACGACAACTTCTCTTTAGAAAGGAAAAGATTACGCAAGAAGAAGTAAAGAAGATACACATCTATAAGATCCTGGACTTCATAAATGTAAAGGGACTTTTGTAGGGGCAGAATAATCCTAGGAGGTAAAGTTAATAAATTGTATGACGATACGGTACCAGGTAAGGAAACTTCCATAACTTTTCAATATTGAATGTATATTTTTATATTTATTAAAGGTTTTTTTACGAAATTACATTCTCACTCACATAGGTAATACAAAAGTCCATACATTTTACCATTTATTATCTTTTTCTTTAATGTTTTCATATAGTTTTTTTTTGGTAATCCATGTTTTTCCAGTACTCCTTTTGTTATGGTTGTGTAAGTCTTCTTTTTTTGTCTCATTATACATTTTTTTAAACGTATTACTAATATTGGTGCAGTAATTGTTAATATCGTTACTTTTTGTTGTTTCCTAGTTATGTCTTCTTATCCTAGCTTGTAATAAATTTTCTTTACATTTTTGATTTGGTACGTTAGTAACGATATCTTCTTTTATCAATAGGTCATTGGTCAGAGTTACACAAATACAGTAATGATCGGATATGTTGCAGGATTCCAGTTTTTGCGGTTTTTAGGTTGGATCTGATGTATATATGATCAATCAACGTTTTTGTGGTTTTCATGCTTCTGATTTCCTCACGAGTAGCGTCTTGAATTGTTGAGACTAACCCTTTGCCAATTAGTAAATTATCGTACTCGCACGTATTAGGATCATCTTGATTGAGCAGATTGATGTTCGTATCTCCAATCAGTACTAAGTTTTTTGATTGGGTTAAAATCTGGTCCAATTCCGTTATAAAATTCTTAACATTGGTATCAGGTGGTCTATAGACAAGTATGATTTGAGTCTCATTCATTTTATCTGGGAAACTAAGTTGGAAGATAATGCTCTCAAAGTTAACCGTTGACTTAATAATATCTTAGATTTATAAGTTTCTATATTAAAGCAGTGGACATCACTTTCTGTTATGTTTATCTCTGATAATACTGTTACGACGAACTCCATCTGTCCCATCTATCTCAAAGATATAATGTTTAAATGAAATACTTTCAGACTGTTTTTGGATTCGCCGCATTCATTGAGTATTTTCCATTCTTGTGTATTATCACAATTTTTAAATTTAACTAGTTTAAAAGTACCTAATTCCAGATTCATTTTTACTTTCTTTATAAACTTATATTCAAAAAAATTAATGTAAAATTAAAGCTCGATTGAGTATGTAAATGCAGAGAAAATTAGGAAATGAATACTGTTCATATTCGCAGGTAATAAAGAGTTATTGACCCTATTTGTTATTGTAATTGTTTATAACATCACTTGTAAATACAGTTCATGTTATCATTTAAAATAAAACAGCATTCTAGAAATAAGAAGTAAAAAATAAATTAAAGAATTCTCAGCGTTTAACCATAAGAACATTGTATACTACCAATATCACTAGGCCACCATGTGCAACCTTTTTTTAAAAAGTTTTGCTGGTCAACTTCATTTTCATGTTTCAACTAAAATACTAAATTCTTTTAAATCAATCTTATTTACAAACTTATAATTTATATCTGGGTATCCAATTTTTTGTGCAACTGCTTTGAATTGATCTTTCGGTGTTAGTTCGTTTTTTTTTGTCCAAACCATTGATCTCAATAAATTTCGTTCTTTTTTTGTTGCTCCAATGCATTGATTCTGGAGGACAAAGCTTCAATTTCCTTATCTTTGCTCTCAATTATTTTTCTCAACGCTTTTATTTCGCCCTTTAGGATTTCATCGTCTGTTTTCAGGATTTTATTATCTCCTTTAATCTCCTGTAGACCATTACTTACCTCATCAAATTTATCAGCAAGTAACTGTATTGATACCGACAATTTTTGTAGAATTTTTCTTAAGTTTGGCTTAATTTCTTGACTGCTTTCCTCCTGATCACTATCAATATCGGTAAAACTGAACTTTCTAGACTAACCTTGTGTTGCTTTTTTTGTTCTGATACTCCATAGAACTCCAAAAAACATCTAAAAAGTTCCTTAAGGTCGCTGAAAAACGCTAATTTTACCGCAGAATGAAAAGTCTTAGCAGGAAAAATAAATTCACTGAAAAGTCAAAAATAATATGTTGAAACTGACCAAACCTAACCTAATTACACTGAAAAGTCACTGTCTTGGGGGATAATCACAAATTAACTGAAAATTCACTGTCTTGATGGTAAACACACAAAGAAAAACACAAAAATAAATATATATTAATCAACTAAAACAATAAAAAATTGCCCAAAGATATTAACAAAAGCTAACTTAACCTAAACTAAACTAACCTAAGCTAAACGAGGTAAAACGTTCAAAACGTAATTTCCGCGCCTTAAAAATTTTTTCATCATACTACTGCAACTTTACCGCTATCTAGAAGAAATTAGCATAATATAACAGTGAGACTAGAAAACTCATAATAACCTCAATATCTCCGCCTTCCGCTTCTGTATTTTCCAATTCAGTTTGCGATAGCGATTTGCCTTCACGGCATTTCCAAGAATGTTTGCGGACCTGTGACTTTGCACGATACGTGTTTGTCTTATACCGAACACTTAAAATGCCAATATTTATTACAGTCAAGCATTTAACTTCTTCTACATCTGATGATTCGCCACAACGATTGCACTTCATTTCAATAGTTTGTAATTAATTTAGTAAAACCCATCAATAGCTATAATCTGTTAAAGTATTATTTAGTACACACTTTTAAATTCAAGCAATTATAATAGCAATAATAATAATAATAATAGTAATAATAATAATAATAATAATAATAATAATAATAATAATAATAATAATAATAATAATAATAATAGTCCACTATTGTTCTGTTTGGCATTAAATCCTCTTTCTAAAATATTAAACGATTCCTATGCTGGTTTTAATTTAAATTCTAAAGAAAATTTAGCTATCACCCATTTACTTTATATGGATGATTTAAAATTATACTCTAGGTCTGAAAGTCAACTAGACAATCTTTTAGTCACAGTAAAAAAATTTAGTAGAGACATTTCAATGAATTTTGGTCTAGAAAAATGTGCTAAAATTAACATAGTAAAAGGAAAACCAATCACAAATCCTGAAATAGTGAATGATATTCCTCAGTTACTCCCTAACCTATATTATAAATACTTGGGAATGAAACAAAATTTTGTTTTGGACAACTCATTACTAAAAATTGAATTTAAACAAAAATATACTGCAAAATTAAAAACATTATTAAAACGAAATTAAATTCTAAAAATATGATTACTGCTATAAATATTTGGGCAATTCCGACTTTATCCTATTCATTTGGAATTTTAAAATGGTCTGATACTGACTTAAATGATTTAGATAGATTAACTCGAAAAATGTTTACAAAATATAATTATTTACACCCAAAATCATCAGTGGAAAGACTATATATTAAAAGAAAAGATGGGGGACGCGGATTAACGAATATATTTAATCTATGCAAATCTCAAATAAATCTATTACGAAATTATTTTTATTCTGCAGAATACCCCCTTATTAAAAACATTATTGATTTGGATAAACATTATTCTGGACTAAATCTTCAAAACAAACATTTCGACTGTGAACCGAAATTAAATTTTGATCAAAACTGGAAAAACAAAATTTTACATGGAAAGTTTCCAACTATATTGAAAGTCCAGGAAATAGATAAAGTCATGTCACTAAATTGGTTGAATGACTCCTTACATACAGAAACTGAAGGTTTTCTATTTGCAATTCAAGACGGAGTTATTGCAACAAATAATTATAAAAAACATATATTAAATTTGGATGTTTCTGATAGTTGTAGAAAATGTTTTTCAAAAACCGAAACTATAGAACACATTATTGCTGGATGTTCTATTTTGGCACCTACCGATTATCTCTTTAGGCATAACCAAGTTTGCAAGATATTACACCAACAGATAGCACGAAATTTAAAGTTAATACAAAATTTTAAACCGTATTATAAATATATTCCAGAACCAATATTAGAGAATGATTCGTTCCTCTTATATTGGGATCGTATGATTATTACTGATCGCGAAATTCAATGTAATAAACCAGATATTTTAATAATAAATAAACTAGATAAACAAGCTGTCATCATTGACGTTGGAGTGCCATTATCAACGAATGTTCTATCCACCGAAAAAGAAAAACGAAAGAAATATGAAGCACTTGCAATTGAAATGATGGCAGTTTGGAATCTTAGCAAAGTCCAAATAACACCAATTATTATATCTGCGACAGGTGTAGTATCTTGCAAACTTAAATCTCACCTAACCTCATTAAATTTAAACCCAAAATTATTTGTTATACTTCAACGAACTGTCATATTACAAACATGTCACATTGTTCGAAAATTTTTTAATCTAAGTTAAATTAATTAAATTTCACTTGTATATGTTGTTTTTTAAATTTAAAATAATTTAATGTATCTACACATCGACATATATGGTTGGATATTATCTCCCATATATGTAATTTCCATTATGTAAAATGTGAATAAATAAATAATAATAATAATAATAATAATAATAATAATAATAATAATATAATAATAATGATGGGTAAGTAGGCACATTAGACATGACACATTGATTACTACGCTTATAAATTGAATATCCTTTTTAACAATTAATCAAATATTAAATTGTAAATGGACTTCACTAGCGAGACAGCGTGATTTGTGGTTCAAGTGAAAATATTAGCGCAAATGTTCCTTCGCGCCTTGTAAACCCGGACAGTGAAATGGGGTTTGACAGTTCCTATTAATAATAATAATTGTAAACGCATAAAATGGACTAAACCGATGAGTATGGAAATTATGCGTACGTTTTACGAAATAAATAATTGTTTAGATATACCTTTACCGAATTGGAGAAAAAAATTCATTTAGCTGTTATATCAAAATTCCCATTTCTAAATTTAAGTGAACAAAATGTCCTTGACGGAAGAAATGTCATTCTAAAAAGAAAATTTATAAGTGAGTTAGAAATTCAAGATATTAAAAACATAGTTGGAGATACTCTACCAACAATTTGAACAAACTTCTAACACTAGTTTAGTTTCTAATTTAAATAATAACGTTAATTCCGAAGATCTAAATTGTGATGATGAAGTTTTTAAACAGGAGTAGTACGGGGTATCATCCCTCCACTTTTTACGTCATAAGCCCCGCACATTTTCACTTTTTATATGCCCACGTGGGGACCGTATTTTCCACTCCTAAGGTTTCTTTTCGGAGGCCTTTTCAACCCCTAATTATTTTTGTTTTATTCGTCCACGTGTGAGATCGTATTTTCCACCCCTATGGTTTCTTTTCGGAGGCCTTTTTCAACCCCTTTTAACCCTAATTAGAGCTTTTTGACAGCCATGCCTTTTTGTACTTGCTCACGTGAGGGACAGATATAGGCCTTGGGTTTGGTCTTGGGCTGGGGCTGGACCTGGAGCTGGTCTTGGACTTGGGCTAGGTCTTGGGGCTTGGCCTGGACCTGGTCTTGGACTTGGGGCTGGACCTGGATCTGGTCTTGGACTTGGGCTTGGTCTTTGGGTTGGTCTTGGACCTGGGCTTGGTCTTAGGGCTAGGGTAGGGTGACAACTATTTCTGGCAATTATAGGTCATTTTGACCCGGTGATTGGAGGGATAGCATTCTGATTAGGGTAAAGTTTGAAACAACGAAACCCTAACCTTATAAGACAAGTGTAGAGCTTGGCCCCTATCGTAATAACTTGGTGCAATTGTATGTGGGTTCTGACCTAATCTTATAAGACAAGTGTAGGCCTTCGCCCTTGTCGTTACCCTTGGTTGAACATGGTATTTGTTTTTGTAGGTTATGACTGATAATTTGAAGTTGTATTCTGATAAGGAGGTTTTGTAAGATACGTGTATGAACTTGTGTTAGGGATTAATCTTGCGTGGGGAATTTGGATGACAGTAAAATTTAATTATAGAACACTTATTTTATTGTAAACGTCATAATTAAAAAACCTCAGTGAATTATAAAAAATTACTGACATTCAGGTTATTCTCTAATGAAACAAAATTTTTATTAAGTTAATTAATTACATAACAGTTATTACAATATTGTTTTGTAAACGAATGTTAAAACATAGTTTTATGTTTTAATGTATTTAATGTATTGAAATAAGTTTAATATCCATCCGACCGTTAAAATATTTGTATATTGTACGCCTTAATATTTTTAAAGAAACTTGTTGCTACATATAGCTTGGATGTACTTTATAACCGTAATTAAAATCTGTACAAGTAAATAAGATAAATAAAAGGTTAAAAGCACACTTACCAGCTTTGTACAGAAAGAATGTTTTGGAAAATTGGTTTTGACAAAGACATTTGGACAAAATTAATTAATATTTTAGATAATTTAAAACAAAAATTAAAGGTTACTGCTAATCGTCTTAGACGAAATAGCTACTGCACAAACAGAAAATTTGAAAACAAGTTATTCTCTGAGTAAAACTTGTAACAACAAATTTCAGAAAATAATGATATGTGGCAATATTGGAAGGATATGTGGTCTTTTCGTTGTAATTATAATGAAAATGCAATTTGGATTGGCGACTTACAAAATTATTCTCAAAATTTACAGTGGAATGAAAACAATTCTATACCTTTGAGTCAATTTTCAAATTCTTTAATCCGTTGCTCAAATTGGAATTCCCTGGTTTAGACAATATACAAAATTTTTGGTTAAAGAAATTCAATGCTATTCATTTTCTTTTCTGGTTCAATGAAGTACTGAATCATCCGTCCATAATTTCGGAATTCTTATGTACGGGTGTTACCTACATGCTTTTAAAAGTTTAGATCCTTCGGATCCAAACAATTTTCGAGCAATTTTGAACAATGTGGAGCAATTAAAGAAACACAAGGATGTCGATATCAACTAATATTAGATACCATTATTACTAAATTAGCCAAAATAACTAAAAGAAATTTAAATATGTTACATTGTTATAAAAAGCCTATGATTCAGTTCCACATGACTGGCTTTTAAAAATTTTAAGGATTTATAAAATTAATGATAAATTCATAAATATACTATCGTTTATGATTACTGTGGAACCCTATTATAATCAATGTCAAAGATAATCTAAATAAAATCAAAATTAATCGTAGTATTTATCAAAGATACTCATTAAGTCCCCTTTGGTTTTGTTTGGCTTTAAATCCTCTTTCAAAATTATTAAATCACTCGACATCTGGTTTTACTATAAATTTTAGATCTAGTACAGTTATTACACATTTATTATACATGGACGACCTTAAATTATTTTCACGTTCGGCCTACCATCTTGAAAACTTAATCAAAATTACTAAATTATTTAGTAGTGGCATTTCTATGAATTTTGGATTAGATAAATGTGCAAAATTAGATAGTAAAGGAGCACCGTTACCAACACTGATATTGTTAACGAGATTCCGAAATTGTTGCAGGACCAATTTTATAAATATTTCGGCGTAAAACGAAATTTTGTTATAAATCATACCTTATTAAAAATGATTTTAGACTAAAATATATTAAAAGATTAAAATTATATTAAAATCTAAATTACACTCCAGAAATATGTTTTTGGCAATTAACTCTGCTGTTACCTTCGGGTCTATATTACCCAAAATCAAATTGTTGTTTAGATAACTTTTTGTTTATTAATATCTAAACTTCATAGTTAATGACTTTGTTTTTAATCCAATGACGAATGAGGTGACTTGTTTGTTTTAATAATTTTTTTTCCTTATTTTTTAAACATGATTTTACATTGATGATCCTTGGGTCATTGTGACCCGAGGCTATAATACATTACTAGGACCTATAAATTTGTATTTCCAATTATTTTATATTGAAATTTGAGGATAGATAATATGCATATCATCACATGCTTGTTCAAATACCTACCTATGCGTGTTACTACAGCATTTTGGCAGATCTGTAGCCGCGTGTGCAAGTCGAAACAAGAACAAACTTGCAACTTGCAGCAGGTATAAATATCATATCGCAGTATGCAACCGACAGTTTTGTTTGTTACGTTGCAGAGTAAAGTGCGGTTTGTAGTACGTACTACTAGTTATTCTAAAGTGCTGAAATAACAATAATGGCAAAAAATATCTTAGTGGTGAAGACTTAGAAAAACTTATTGATAATTTGAGTGACATTAGTGACTATGAAGCTTCTGAAGAGGAAGATCATATCAGTGAAGATGATTATGAACAGTCAGATGATGATTTTTCGACGATGCTGGACGGACAAATCCTACGCAATTGATTCCACCTGCTTAGTCGGTTCAATCTAAAAATAATGCCATAACTTGGCTGTTAGATCCATTTCCTTAATCAGGGCGTGCAACTAGTGCAAATATCATAAAAGTCGCTCCAGGCCCAACTAGATACAGTAATGCACGAGTCCAGGATGTAAAATCTACATTTCAGCTATTTTTCAATAGTTCTCTGGAAAATATAATTTTAAAATGACTAACATCGAAGGTCGTAGAGTGTACGGTGACAAGTGGCAAGAATTAAATGACATTACGTTGCTGGCGTACATAGGTTTGTTACTGTTAGGAGGAGTTGACAGATCGCATGATGAATCTGCCAGAAGTTTGTGGAATGCAGAAACAAGCAGACCTCTTTTCGCGCAACAATTATTACATATCACGCGTGTTACGGTTTGATAATTAAGAAGATCGTCAAAAAGAAGGCTACGGGATAAGTTTGCTCCTATTCGAGAATTTTGGGACAAATGGGCTGAAATACTACCAAATTGTACAATCCTGGGCAAAACGTAACTGTGTAAAGAACACGTCACCTATTATTGTAGCGACTGTAAGTAAGGTAAACGGGCCAGTAATTGACCACTTAAGCTACGCTGATTACGATTTCAGATTTCAACTCCCTAATGCAGGATAACCTGAAGACCAAACCACAGTTTTAAATTATATCGTATTTTTGGAATTTCATTAATCAAATATCATATTTGTTCAACTTAAATGGTTACATCGTACTGAAAAAAATCTATAATCAGAAAACAGCCGGTGTGTCAGTAATTGACCTACTCAAATTTTGCTCCTAACCAGTGATTGACCACTCGATGCCCCAATGATTGACTTGAATTTTCTCATGATAACATTAAGTCATTACGTACTCATAATGTAGTTTATTTCTTCAATTAATTAATATATTTTGACATTTCTGGTACTTCATATACACCACGTTTCAATTTTTTCGGAGAATTAATGTTTTCAAGAACATCAGCTTTGGAATACCATACAACATCCGGCTTTTTTGGCCATTTCCACTTGTTTGAGGAAGATTCCATGGTTTTTACTTTCAGTTCATCCTCTTCATATTCCAAAACCAATCCAGGGAAATATTTATCATTATACCTGACGATCACAAATGAATTATCCTTCTCATCTCCTCAATTTCCACCTCGTCAGCTCTTGTATCGGTTTTCTTGAGCTTCGATTGCTTTTTGGCTGTATTTTCCTCTTTAGCCTTTCTCTTTTCAGCTCTTTCTTTCTGGCGTTCAGATTTTGTCGTTCTTCTTCAGTTTTTTCACCTCTTTTCTTCGGTGGTACTCAACCATTCATCAGACGATGCTACGCAAGGAGTTTTCTTTTTCTTAACCAATTTTGAATTGTTGTTGCTATCGGTTGGCCAAAACAAACACCTCTTGAATGGCGTTGGAACATTCAAGCAATCATTCGAAGATTCTATTAGCGGGCTTGCTTCTTCTGGCAGAACGATTGGTTTAACAGCTTTAACAACCTAGTTTTGCCCAATAAAGGGCGGGCTTGCTTCTTCAGGAATGTTGATCTGTTCAACAATTTCTTTTGAGTTTCAACTTCTGTATATCCGCTCGATGGGCGTGCAACTTCTGATTGAACGTTCATATTAGATGCAACTTCTACAGACCCGGTTTTCGAATTTTCTGCGTCCATATCATTTACTGACTTAACCGCCTTCAAAGTCTCCTCGTTATCAAATGGCTCAACTAATTGTTCAATAAAAAGCGATTGTTCTCGATTACATTAATATTCCGCTTTGATGGAGGAGGTACCTCAACCAGGAAAACCGGAGTACTTGTCGTTTGCGAAGTCGACGGGAAAGAAAATTTCTGCACTAGCTGATCATATTCGACATTTTCCAACTCGATCGTTAAGTCATCAGTTTCATTCTGCGGCGTCGAGAATCGACCTCGCTTCCTGCTAGAACGTCGTTTATTATTTCCCTGGTCGAATTACCAATGTCACGACAATGTGAAGGATGAAAATATTTGCGACGTATTCATAGAAGCTTTCCCCTGTCATCCAACCGTTACGTGTGTGACCAATACCCCATGATTTAGGGACAGATTTTGCCACTTTATACGGAATTCTAACGTACTGGAAAAGAATCATAGGTGGAGGAAGGACCCAGAAGCAGAACCCATAAAAAGAGTTGTAATGCATTCCTTTTCGTCATTATTGATGAAGTTATAAACAGCTTTTGACCCTTTCGGACAAGTACGCGATTGTCTTTTGGGGATAAATACAGAGCTGTTTCATTAGTGTTGAAAATTCGGGCAGAATCAGCAAGAACATCGAGATTATTATTGTCGGAGAGATATTTGTATACTTCGTTGAACTAAAGTCTAATTTTCTCCTCTGAGATCTGAGCCCTAGCTCGGGTTAAATTCTGGGAAACGCGTATGGAAACCTCTGGATGGCGACGAAGAAGGCTTTCATACCAGCTTCTTCCTGGTCTGTCATCAACAAATGGGGTATCCTTTTCAAATGTTTAATGAGAAGCTGCACACTGTCCATAAGACGATCTTGGTCACAGGAAACCTCTCTCTGACATTGAGAACATCCATTTAATTAGAATGTCTTCTTCTTTCGATAAGTATGTACTAGGACCCATTTTGCGTTCCAGCGGGATTTTTCCACTTTTCTTATAGATGAGAGTAGTTTTGGGACGCGAAATGTTTTGCGGCCTTGTTGGTAGTCATCCCATTGCTTATAGCAGCCAAAGCATTTTAACATCCTCCGGGTGTAGCCTGGGTCCTTTTGTGGCCATTCTATAAAGAAAATTGAAACATTGCAAGCTATTCAATAATTGATCATGCTATGAATGAGTTATTGACCACACCTGCTATGAAAATCGTTTCTTGCTATGAGAGTTGAAAAATGACTAGGTCAATAATGAAAATTCAATTTAGAAAATATTAAGGCTTTCATAAATATTATTATGTTTTTTATCTTATCTGGGTAGATAAACAAAATATTAACAGCTGCAGAATCATTGACCAGATTCGGTATGAGTAATTGACACGTAAATTGCTGGAGTTATTGACCACTATATTTATAATGAAACGTTTCAAAATTTACTAATAAATACATTAGTCAATAACTGAAATGTAATTAAAGGAACAATATTGTTTCTTCAATTAAATATTCGAAGGAATTGTGTCAAATTTTAATAATATTTTCATTGACTGAACTAAATAATGGAAGAGGTAAATTACTAAATTTACACCTTTTGATGATCCAGTAATTGACCTAGTCGTTTTTGATAATTAATTAAAATAACGCAATTGATATTATCTACAACGTAAAATATAAAATCTGAGAAATACCTGAGTTTTTATTTCACACCAAAGATACCAAAATTTGCCAACAACACAACTTCATGCGGCCCGTGGATGCTTAGCCGGAGAACTGACTTTATGCTCGAGAAGGGGTGAGTGGAGGATAATAAACATGGTCGAGATACTGGTACACAATTTTATTTAAACAATAGGGATGAGTTCCCGAAATGTGTCTTTCTCGTTCAAAAAATTTACATTGTTGAATATTTTACCCAAATTCTTGTTTACTAAGAAAAAGTGTCCGAGTTGGTCAATCATTGGGGTGTGGTCCATTACTGGCCCGTCTACCTTAGTGGATAATATCAATTATTAGACATTTTTATTCCGTTTTCTTTTTTATTTAAATTTGGTTGAATTTATTGTAAGTTTCACGTTTCATATAAAAACATTTCATTAGAGAAATAAAGTTAATAAAATATAAGAATTGTTGTTATTTTGGTTTTAATTCATATTTCAGGAGTTCGGGTCATTATGACCCGAAGACATAAGTGTATAGTCTTGTCGAGGAGAACAGAAGGGTTAACATTTGGGTGGTTCCAGTCATTTCATATTTCTTTGGAATTTTAAGATGGTCGGATACTGATTTCAATGATTTAGATACGTTAACTAGAAAAATGTTACAAAATATAGATATCTACATCCAAATCCTGCAATTGAAAGATTGTCCATTAAAATACTTACATATTATTTTTTTTCGTTAGAAAATCTATTTTTCTTAATATAATTAATTTAGACAAAATTATTCGGCACTAAATTTAAGTAATAAACATTTAGAATGTAACGCAAAAATTAATTTTGAATTAAACTGGAAACGCAAAATTTTACATAGTAAGTATCCGACAATTTTAAATTCGAAAGGGCTTGATAGAACGATGTCAGTGCGTTGGTTAGCGAGTGGAATATTATATTCAGAAACTGAAGGATTCATGTGTACGATACAAGGTTGTGTTATTGCAACACGCAATTATAGAAAGCATGTCATGGGTCTAGATGTTTCTGATAATTGTCGAAGATGTAATATTCCAAATAAAACTATTGAACACTTTATAGCTGGATGTTCGACGCGCGCTCCCACTGATTATCTTTCTAGACATAACCAAATTTGCAAAATTCTACACCAACAAATTGCTAAGAATCGTAATTTATTAAACAACGTCAGTCCTATTACAAATATTTGCAGGAATCAGTTATAGAAAATACTGCATATTTGTTATACTGGGACCGATTAATATTAACTGATAAACAAATTTTACATAACAAACCTGACATTGTACCAATCAACAAAATTTTTAAAAATGCTGTCATTGTTGAAATAGCCATACCATTATCCTCAAATCTGTTGAAAACAGAATCCGCCGAATTAAAAAATATGAAGAATTGGCTATAGAAATGATGACAGTATGGAGATTAACAAAAGTTCACATAATCCCTATAGTTAGTTATTCCGGCCACAGGTGCAGTGTCTTCCAAATTTAAAATCCATTTACTAAATTTAAATTTAGAAGGCAATATCTTTCCAATTTTACAAAAAACTATTTTACTAGATACATGTCTCCTAGTTCGTACATTTTTGTTTATAAATTAATAATGCTAATATTTACTGTATTTATTATAGTTATGTTTTATTCTATAATTAATAAGTGTAGTATTATAGTTGGAGTAATTCCCCTATAATATTTAGAATTCCACTGTATGTGAGTCAGAAAATAAATAATAATAATAATAATAATCAACAATAATAATAATAGGGTTGGGCTACCTACTAGGCGCGTCCCCAGGTGGCGGATAGGGAATGACCTTGCAAATGATCGTAAGTGATGTAAGGCCAACACCGAAATATGAGCTCTTGGCGTTAAACCGCCACTGTTAGCTCTGGAGAATAAGGTGTCGCGGACCAGTCCACGTGGGGCCTCGTATCTAACGAGGACAGGGATGGCAACCCTGCGTTCCCCTAGCTGGAAGTTCACTTTTCTTCTACTAGTCTTGAGTGACTTCCTTACCTTAACTCTTTCCTATCGGAACACTCTCGTTCCAACACTTATTCTCTTCAGGTCCCCAGTTAAATCTGTGGATTTCTTCCTTCTCTTTCTACTCGTCCCAGGACATACGTCGTCAAAAGCGTATACAGGTGTGGTAAACCCGGGATGTCCTTGCTGGGGACGGCTGAGCGCTAACCGTCTCCTAATACCACCGCAACCGCGAATTGTACTTCAGAGACTCTAGCAGGGCGTGGCTAGGGAACGTCGTATAGCTAGCGGTCGGTGGTCTCGGCTTTACCGCCCGGGCTACGAGGAAGGTAATCTCTATAAAAATCCCCCAATCCCAAGGTCGTTTGGCAGTTTTAGGTGCTGAAGGATTGCGCAAAGGAAGCCTAAGCGTGGCCAGGGGAAGCCTGGTCCCTAGCGTTGAAACGCCTGTGGGGAAGAGGCGCCCCCACAGTGTAAATGCCTTCTCGTGGTATCCCGGCTCTGCTACTTGTGACTTTACTACCGAGGGTTCTTGTGGAAACAGGATGAGTTTGTCATTAAATAACAATGAGAGGGCCACCTCGTTAAACATGGAAGTGGTTGAGGGTCCACTTCAAAATCCCCTAAAAGCCAGATTTGTGCCATTAGACCTGGTTATGACAGGAAAATTTTCCCACATTGGCAATATCGAATTGCACAGTTGAAGAAATTAAAGAAAATTTAGAAACTCAAGACATCATAGATGTTAAAAGAATAAAGTCGAAAACTCGAGGAATATTGGGGGATACTCCTAATCACATTTTAACGTTTAATAGCCCTAAGTTACCAAAAACAGTTCAAGCGGCCTTCTACCCGCTCCAAGTACGACCGTATATCCCAAATCCACTTCCTGTTTTAACTGTCAGCGTTTTGGGCATACATCTGTTTCATGTAAACAACATCAACGGTGCATCTGTGGAAAAGATGTTCACCAAGGGTTACGTTGCGAGGAGCCACTTAAGTGTCCAAATTGTGGAGGACCCCATACAGCCTTAACAAAGGCATGTCCTGTATATAAGGAGGAAATGAGAATTCAAGAAGTAAAGGTTATCCACAAAATATCGTACCAGGAAGCTATACAACAGGTATCGAAATTAATCACGCCGACCGTATCCTACGCAAACATTACTTCATCATCCACCCCGACTACCTCCTTCATACCTGAAATTAAAAAGATAATAAAAGAAGAGTTGTCCACCATTATGCAAGTAATATATAAACAAAATGCAAACACCCCAATAGTCACAGAAAATGAAATACCAATATCTCAAATAGAGCAACCAGTAAAACCTACGGAAACACAACAAGCAAAGTTTACCGTCACTAAATCAGATCTTCCAATGGAACAGGAAAGTTTTGGTGAAAAAGGAAACGTGATATTATAAGGAGTGTGTCTTCGGAAACCATTCTGTCTGTCGAAGAAACTAGGTTAAACACAGAATCTAGTTTAGAATCGATAGACAAGGACTTGATAGACGTAGTTAAGAGAAAAGAGATGGCCCAAAGGTAAACCTACGGGCACGTCCAAAGACAGAATCAAAAGTTGTAGTCAAAGAAGTGATAGATAGGTTCTAGTCAAAGGAGTGATAAAAACATCTGTGATATTTTAATTTTTTGTGTATGTATTTGTTTTATTTATTTATTCGTACGATTTTTAAGATTTTATCTATACATTTATTTTGTCCTTATACAGGGTGAATCTTATCTAATCCGCCAAAATTAAAGGAGCACTAGAACTCATCATTATAAGCAAAAAGTTCATATGTACATGGGTCCGGAAATGCTTCGTTTCCGAGATACAGGGTGTCAAAGTTGCAAAAGAAATCGCGATTTATTCAATATTTTTGACTGCTTCGAAATAATTTCATGAAATTTCGTATACGAGGTTTTTGGGACAGTTGTTTGAACAGTTGTTATCAAAAGAACATGTTTACTTTTAATATTAATTTCTTTTCTTGTTTTTTATTTTTAAGTAAATAAACATTGTGAGCTTTAAATGTGTTTTTCTCAGAAACGGTTGCTCCTAGCGACATCACTAAAATATACCTTTTTTAGCAGAAAAGATAGGAGAATTGATTTTCTAGTCCAAAATGGTATACAGTGTAGCACAAAAAATTGCAACGATTTAAAGGGGTCGAAATGGTTGCCGCTGGCCTCTAGAGACCACAACTAAATGGACCACAAATTTGAATATTTCATTTCAAAAACGATCGTATACGAAATTTTATGAAATTATTTGGAAACAGTCGAAAGATATTGAAGAAAACGCGATTTCTTTTTTCAACTTTGACACCCTGTATCTCGGAAACGAAGCATTTCGGACCCATATACATATGAACTTTTTGCTTATAATGATGAGTTCTAGTACTCCTTTAATTTTGGCGGATTAGATAAGGTTCACCCTGTATATAAATTTTATATTTTTGTCTACACACGTATTGTTATGTATGTCTTATACAATTTCAATATAAATAATCTTAAAATGGCGCACACAATTATGCAATCAAATTGTAATGGTCTGATTCATCACTATCCAGAAATAAAAAAGATTATCGTAGACAAATCGCCAGATATACTGTGTTTTCAGGAAACTAGACTTATCCATCAACAAATTTTTAATCTTCGTGGATTCGTGTGCCATAGAAAGGACGGTCCGATTAATAGAAGGGCAGCCGGTGGTGTTGCTATCTTTGTCAGAGAAGGAATACCTGCTAAAAAAATTGATATTAACACCGATCTTCAAGTAACAGCTATACTCACCTCCGTTCCTACAAATATGTGTATTTGTAACATATACTTACCAAACAATTCCTGGGCACGCCAGGATATTCAAGATATAATTGACCAACTTCCCAGGCCTTTTTTGATGGTTGGAGATTTTAACGCACATAATGGTCTTTGGGGCTTTCAAGATACAAATACTGCTGGAAAGATAGTTGAAGATTTAATAGACAACAATAATATCGTTTTATTGAACAATGGAGATCAAACGTTTATAAATTCCGTTCTTCATCCTTTTCTGTCCTAGATTTGTCAATGTGCAGTCCGATTTAGTACCTAACATTGAATGGTCCGTATTGAGCGAAGAAGTCTTTTCCGACCACTTCCCAATATTAATCAATTTCCTAAAATAGTTCCGATGTTAGGAAACCAATACGCTGGAAAACAAGCAAAGCGGATTGGAAAAAATTTGGTGAACTGCTCCTTTCAAGTGAAAGCACAAACATAGAAGATTTCACAAGAGACGTGAAAAATGCAGCAGAAAGTACCATTCCCAAATCGAGCAAAAGAGAAACTACACGATCCGTTCCGTGGTGGAATAAGGAGATAGCTAACGCGATTGAAAAGATGAAGAAGGCTCTGAATAATTTCCGCAAAATACCTACAATGGAAAATTGTATAGATTTTAAACGTTGTCGAGCCGTTGCAAAAAGACTTATACTCGTAGCTAAGAAGAATAGTTGGAGAGATTATGTCTTCTCACTACGTAGAAATACTACTTCTAGAGAGCTATGGAACGGTATTAAGAAAATTACTGGACGCTTCCACATCAATGTCCCGGTAGTTCTCAACGCTAAGCAGGGCCCTGTCACAAATATAGAGGAAATGGCTGAGTGTATGATGACACATTTTACAGAAGTTAGCAGTTCGTCGAATTATAATGCCGATTTCAAAACCATCAAATCGACACTTGAAGTGCCGCTAAACTTTGACACAGCTGAGATGTGTGCATATAATGTCACATTCACAATGGTCGAAATGGAACATGCACTCTCAAGGAGTAGAAACACTTCCCCAGGTCCAGACAGCATCTCATACGAGATGATCCGGAAATTTCCATTATCTACAAAACATACACTGTTAAAAATCTACAACGAAATATGGCGGTCGGGGTCTTATACTGAGATCTGGAAAACTGCACCAGTGGTCCCCATATTAAAGCCTGAAAAAACTTCTGACCTCCCCAGCAGCTACAAACCAATCTCCTTAACATGCTGTATGGGGAAAGTAATGGAAAAAAATGGTAAACAATAGGTTGGCGTAGTTCCCAGAAAATCGTAAATTATTATCTCCTACCAATTTGGGTTTAGGAAAAACTATTCTACCTTGGATTGTCTGGTATTATTAGAAAATGTCATACAAACAGGTTTTGCCTACCGACAACATACAGTTGCGGTATTTTTGATTTGACAAAAGCGTTTGACATGACATGGCGTATAATATTTTAAAAACTCTGCACGAGTGGGGTGTTAGGGAGAAATGGCAAATTTTTTCAAAGCTTGCTGGTAGATAGAAATATTAAAGTGGGGCTAGGTGATGTGTATTCAAAAACCGGAACACAAGAGAATGGCATCCTTCAGGGTTCCACTCTGAGCGTGACTCTATTCATTGTTGCTGTAAACAAACTTCTGATGGCAGTTGGAGATACAGTAGAGAATAATGTATGTAGATGATCTATGCATCTTTAAGTCGTCCTCTTGCATAGACGACATAAATAAAAGTCTACAAGATACCATCAATAGGCTTAGTGAAACTGCACGAAGTATTGGTTTTCAATCTCTCCTACAAAACAGCATACACGGATTTCTGTCGATTAAGGTCAAGACACAATAAACCTATATTATTGCTGGATGGGATACAGATTAGGGCCGAAAGGGTAACAAAGTTCCTAGGTATATTCTCAGATCAAAAGCTCCGCTGGAAAGACCACATCCATGAACTAACAAATCGTAGTAAAAAATATTTAAATCTAATAACCTGTTAGCTAACATAAACTGGAGAAGCTCCAGTAACTTCTCCAGATTTATCGAAGCACAGCTCTGGCTATAATTGATTATGGGGCACCAATTTATTCTGTGGCCCGAAAATCTTGGCTGGCTCCTCTCGAGCAAATACATTATAATATCTTAAAAAAAGCGTTATGAGCATAAAGAACAAGTCCAAGATTAGCAGTTTACCGAGAAAGTCTTTTCATGCCATTAACGTACCGATATGAGATGTTAACCCTCAAATACTTCAATCGGGTGGTATCAAACCCAGAAAATCCACTTCAAACTGTATTACTCAACAACTCCGAAATAATCTTTAATGAAGACCAACTATTACGTGCCCACTAGCATATAGGGCGACAAAAATAAAAGATAAGTATCGACTCCCGGAAAATAAGATTACAAAGAGATGCCTTTATGAAATACCTGTTTGGTCAATGTTAAAACCCAATTTTGCATTAGACTTAAGTCAGTTTAAGAAAAGGGATGTCTCCAGTAACATATATTTAAAACTTTATACGGAATTAAAAGAAAAATACAAAGACCATATATTTATCCTTACCGATGGATCCAAAACACCAGGAGGTGTCGGAGCTTCTTTTATATGTGAAGGTATAAACCACGCCGTATCTTTACATACGAATACAAGCGTATACACGGCGGAACTGATGGGATAAAACATGCATTCTTATATATACTTAGCTGTGCAGAAAATGAAAAGTTCGTAATTTGCACGGACTCACTAAACGCTATCCAGTCTGTGAAAGATATTTTTAACCAAAATGGTCTGGTACAAGAAACTCAATCTCTCCTACACAGTATTTTAGAAACAAACAAGCGAATTATAATTGCATGGATACCCAGTCACGTAGGGATCCGGAAAAACGAACTAGCCGATGAGTCAGCAAAATGCATGGCTAGTAGTAGAATATCTGATGAAATAGCCTGTCGAAGAAGTAAACCGTATCCACAAACGTTCGATCATAAAATGTGGTTAGCTAACCATGAAACACCAGTTCACTATCGACAAGATCCGAAAACTAAAAACGTAAAGTACCTGAGCCACAAGAATAGAAGAGAACAAGTAGTCTTCGCCAGGTTACGAAAAGGTCGTACAAACCTAACCTCGGCGCACATGATGATAGGACGAAGACCCACTATATGCGACACATACCAACATGTAATAACAGTGAAACATATTCTTATAGAATGCCATAAGTATGTGTTGCAGCATCAAACTAGTCTAGTACCACACACCATAGAACAATGTTTAAAATACGAAAATATGGATAAGATTATAAAATATTTAAAATGTATAGACCTGTACAGTAAAATATAGACAGGAGTAGTGAAAGTAAGGGATAATGGCCTAAGATGCTGAAGCCCATATAGGAAAAAAAAATAATAATAATAATAAAATAAAATCATTAGTAGAAAGACTATATATTAAAAGAAAAGACGGGGAACGCGGGTTAACAGATATATTTAATCTATGTAAATCTCAAATAAATCTATTGTAACAACCCATTTTGAGTTGTATTAAAATATACTGTAATTTATGTTCTTCGTTCATTTAGTTATAAATATAAGAAAAAATTTTAATTATTAAAAATTTATAAGTTGTGGTAGGCAACTTAATTTGCATTTCGGTGTAACTTAAGTGCATATCTTTTAGGGGTTTACAGTTTTATACCTTTGACTTATTTTTGCGCACCTATTTTCGCGCAACGCTATATCATCTGACATCCTAAGCGTCCTTTTCTTCATTTTCTTGATGTATTCTGTGTATACAGGAAGCCATTTTTGGGTTTCCACCTAAATTTTTTGAAAAGTGCCATTTATTTAATGGTAAGGTACATTTAATTCGTATTATATTAAAATTAAAACATTTGCTCTTTGCAGGCACTTTTTTTACTTACTTTTACTTTTTTACCACTTTTGGTATTTTTGATGCTTATGATTGCAGTTTTGCAATTAACTCAGATCTGTATTTACATCACACCTTTTTATTTGAACTTTCGGGAGAATGCAATAAATATTGGATTATTCAATTTCATGAAGATACATTTATAAGAAATAAAATTCCATTTTGGTGAAGTTTACAACGTAAAGCATTGTTATTGCGATATATTGCGCAACATTGATACAAGGATTACATCACCTTTGTTTGCATTTCCGCATTTATTTTTACAATACCAGGGGTTCTCAAGAATATGTATTATATTTTATAACGGGTATTTATAAGTTTAATGATTTCTTAGTATAGGCTATTTTTAAGACTATTTTATATGACCCTAAATTTAACTGTAATAAACATAGTTTGTATATTTTTTTTATTTTTCACGTTTTGGTAAAATTTTTATTGTAAACCCCGGTTTAGTTATTCCGAGCATAATTAAAAAATAACTTGACGTCCAAGGTCATTTTATTAGTGTTACATTGTTGTTTCTATTTTGATGTTCAGTGGAAATAACACAGTATAAATTGTGGTAATTAAGCAAAACAAAAGCATGAACCGGCCTATTTTAAACTACCGACTGGTACAAAGGTAGTATTTTTGGTGAAGGGGTTGTATCTCTAGTTAGTTTAACGATTTGTTATGAGAACATTTACACACATTTATTTAACACCCATTACTTTATTAAATTTTTTAAACCACTTCAACCACTTCATTAAACTATTACGAAATTATTTTTATTCTGCAGAATACGCCCTTATTAAAAACATTATTGATTTGGATAAACATTATTCTGGACTACATCTTCAAAACAAAAGTTTCGACTGTGAACCAAAATTAAATTTTGATAAAAATTGGAAAAACAAAATTTTACATGGAAAGTTTCCAACTAAGCTGCTGGCCACTCGAAGTTACATATAGTGATTTTGGGCAAAAGTTAAAGTTAAATATTTTCAATAGGAATGCAAATTTTTGAACGCAGCTTTGTAAAAATTTGGGTAGCAAAATTTTCAAAATGCTATAACTTGACATTGCATTGACGGTTCTTGATGATTTTGCGGATTTGGAATCCTTGTTTCGGACAGAACAGTGAAAACAACATTAAATAAAAACAACTTGAGGTGAGAATTTATTTTACAAAAACTTGAAGAATGCCAAACCTTAGAGGGCGTCGTACCCTACCTTTTGTTTATTATTGACCCGGTATAAGTGTAAATTTCAACCCTCAAATAAAATGCTTAAACCATAGAAAATCTACGTGAAACAAGGATTCCAAATCCGCAACAATTATCAAGAACCGTCAATGCAATATCAAGTTATAGCATTTCAAAATTTTGCTACCCAAATTTTATGTTGAGCAGTGTGTGCAAGGCCTAAGGGCCTTAATCCAAAACTGACAAAAACGTCTAGAGATGTTGATGTTACCTTAGTAACGAACCATATTGCAACCACCAAAAAATTTTTTGCGGAAGTTGAAGTATGATAAATATGTCATGCAGCTGAATCCGAAAAAACTAGCTCTTAAAATTTGTAAGCCGCGTTCAAAATTTGCATTCCTATTGAAAATATTTAACTTTAAATTTTGCCTAAAATCACTATGTGTAAATTCAGTGGCCAGCAGTTTATATTGAAAGTCCTGAAATGGATAAAGTTGTCACTAAATTGGTTGAATGACTCCTTATATACTATTATATACTAATATACTATTTGCAATTTAAGACGGAGTTATTGCAACAAATAATTATAAAACCATGTATTAAGTTTGTATGTTTCTGCTAGTTGTAGGATATGTTTTCCAAAAGCGAAACTATAGAACATATTATTTCTGGATGTTCTATTTTGGCACCTACCGATTATCTCTTTAGGAATAACCAAGTTTGCAAGATATTACACCAACAAATAGCACGAAATTAAAAGTTAATACAAAATTTTAAACCGTATTATAAATACATTCCAGAACCAATATTAGAGAATGATTCGTTCCCGTTATATTGGGATCGTATGATTATTACTGATCGCGAAATTCAAAGTAATAAACCAGATAATTTAATAATAAATAAACTAGATAAACAAGCTGTCATAATGGACGTTGGAGTGTCATTATCAACCAATGTTCTATCCACCGAAAAAGAAAAACGAAAGAAGTATGAAGTACTTGCAATTGAAATGATGGCAGTTTGGAATCTTAGCAAACTCCAAATAACATCAATTATTATATCTGCGATAGGTGTAGTGTTACACGTCCAAACCGCACTAGGCGTCGTGTATGCTTAATAATGTAAGCGGGTTGCCAAGCCAGCTAACAGGGAGATGGGCGTGGTCGAAATAATAAGTAAAATGAATGATTAATACGCTCAAACACCTTACACCGATATTCAAACAGCTCAGTCCGGTAAAATATGTCTCTAGGCGCCACCACAATCTAAACTTTGCTAAAATAATTGTCTTAAGCTGGGTGTTAATTAACCCTACATGATTGTGGAAAGTAGGATTGTGCTTACTCAGTAAACTCTCACACGAGGGTTCTAAAACAAACACTCGTCCAAAACAATTCAACTCAAACTCAAATATATTTAGTACTACCCAGGTTATTAGAAACTTTTGAATACACCTCTTATACCAAAACTTCCAAAACAAAATTTATCACTCAAATTCAACTGCATTCACTTCACCAACAGTTGTATTTTCTACGTATCCCTCGTATACATATAAAGTTAAATTTTTACTTATTAATGAATAAATAGTTCTTCATTCAATGATCGATAATTAATTTTTAAAATTCCTAACCAAAAGAAAGGCAATGTCATCGGCTTAATAATTGTTACTCCAATATAATAGTGATAAAGTGCTGCAAAACAGTCAAACGAGAATAATCCTTGAAGGTTTAATATTCCTAACATAAACGATATCTTTTAAATTTAATTTAATTTTTATAATACTTCTGAATCGTATCGGACATTCGTAAATATGTAAGTTCTCAAAACTCATCTCTTAGTTATACTTAATGAAATTTTTAAATCAACAGCTAATCCGTCATTAGTGTACTGCGTTAATGAAACTAACATGAAAATTTTTGCAATTAACCTGGCAAATATAACCTTTCAGGTTGTTCATTAATCTTGAAACCAAAATATGCAAAGTCTACATTCAACTTGTCAAAAACTAGGTCACCAATTAAGTAAACGTCACAAATGTATCTCATAACTGGCTAAATAAACAACAGAATAAAAGTTAACGATAAATATATGTATATATATATATATATATATATATATATATATATATATATATATATATATATATATATATATATATATATATATATTGTCCTGCATAAAATAATAAACAAATGTTTACATACACAAAACAGCGTGGTTGAAAAACCACTGTCAATACAAATTTGCGTTTCTGCAAAATTCTTATTACTAAAACACCCAATACAACATAACTCGAGATCGATTATCTTTTTCCTTCAACACTAATTAATTAAAAAAAATTTACACAACAATACGCAAATAAACTAACCAAAGAAAAGATAATCGTGCTCAACTGAATTGTCAAGGTTCTTAAATGTAATTCTTACTTAAAATTGTCCATTAATCCTTCGCTCTTCTTTCTTCTTTCTTCCCGTAAATCAATTATTTGTAGTCCATTTGTATTCCTTAAATTGCCTGAAGGCATAAAACAAGTACTCCACAATTTCACCAACACTTATTCCTTTCTGCACTCGCGATTAGTCCAACTATACGAAGTTATTACTCCAATAAACCGTAATAAACTGTACACATTTGGTTGCCTCTTAAAAAGTTTCTCGCAACCTTTAGGACAATTTAGCCCTTCCTTAACACAAATAAACTTTCAATGTCATACAAAATCACCTTAACCTTGGCTCAATTTACTACCAATACTTCACTCACTTAAAGGTGGTTCCATAAATAATTTATACTAAAGATCAGTACAAGCTCACGCGCCGCACATCAACACTATAACGTAACAACTGTTAACTTTTATAAATCTGCTTACGCACTTTTCTTGAAGAAAAATAAACTGATTTTATCTTCAATCTCAATGTTGTTAATTGTTTTATTTATGAATGTCTTATACGATTCATCCCCTTTCGGGTTACGCAGTTGTTTAAACAATGACTGCCTTCAATATTATTCACAAATATGACTCCAACTCAACCCATTCTAATTTCACACATCACCTCGCGCGCGTCTCCACCGAGCTCTCACCAAAAGCAACAACCTAAAAACCCAACGTCAATCTCCGACTTTCCTATTTATACCTTAAGCCATCCATCTTTAAACATGTCCGACTTCGTCGCTATATTCTCCAATGGTATTCATTCAAACTTTCTTAGTCCCGACTGATGCTACCCTCTGTACAAACACGCTCATAACTACAACACATCGCCATATTTGTTCTTACTTACAAATTTTACAATCACTTTATGGAGAAGCCATTTCTCGTCATCACATTCATTCAGTGGCCACTCTGGACCATTACACAACTTTCAACGTTTATCTCTCACATGCGCTCGTCCTCCTTCCGCAACATTTGCAACAATAAGTACAGTCTAAGGTCTCAAATCCCATATACGTACACGTATTCTCAAAACTGATTGCACAACAATTAAACATACCAAATATTTCTCTACATATTTTCTAAAACATTCTACACTTATACACTCACATCTTCCGGTCAAGATCACTCCTTTATCTTCCAACATTCCATTCCTTATCAAGTAGTCAACAGTAGCAACCATTATCGTCCCATCGACAAATTTCTCTTCACATTCAAATGCACGTATCTGCATACTGAATGATATTTCTCCTAAATTTCCAGTGGCGTATCACCCACCCACATACATTATGCATATACACAAAAAATTTTTTGTTCGTTCAAACTCAATACACCCGTACCCAAAACACGTAATACACGCCATTATAACATCTTACATACAGGGTGCGTCAACGCAACCTTACAGTAGTATCTTACAAACTTAAATCTCATCTAACCTCTTTAAATTTAAACCCAAAATTATTTGTTATACTTGAACGAACTGTCATATTACAAACATGTCACATTGTTCGAAAATTTTTAATCTAAGTTAAATTATATTAATTAAATTTCGCTTGTATATACTGTTTTAAATTTAATAGATATTTATGTATTAAGGGCATAATCAGAAGATTATGGCTCGAGGGAATGTTAAAAGCCCGACGCGAAGCGGAGGGCTTTATATTCCTGAGCCATAATCTAATTATGCCGTGGTACATAATGTTTTATTTTATTTTGCACCATGAAACTGGAACAAAATTTTAAAAAGATTCAGTATTTTCGGCAAGTTTTAAATGCAAATGCAGTGAAATAATGCCGACAGTAGGCTAATTTGTTGTTACTAAGATACTGTGATATTGCTAAATTGTTGCTAAGGTACTGTTTGTTTGTAAATAATTTGCATTCTAAAATGGAAGGTGAAAACACAAAAACTTATTCACAAGAAATTTTAGATGAATTTGACGCCGCCCAGGCAAAAATAATTCAAGTAAATCAAAATATTTATACATAAAAGAGTACGAAAAGGTTTGAGCGTGGCGGAGCACAAAAATGTGTCCACAAAATGTGATGAAAAAGTTGTGATGCATACTTGTCTCAAATGGTAGGAATTGTATATATACATTAGTCAATTATCTCTGTTCAATAAATATCTATTTTGCAATCAAAGATCTATAAGCCGTCGTCACTGTGGTGTTTATATTCTAAATTGAAAAGATGTTCAAGTTGTAGGAAGATGTTGATATATCTCGTTTTTCCATGCTCACAGAATTCATGAAGAATAATTCTGTAGGTGATCAAGCTAAAAGTCATATATATTGCAACGGCATCAAATTGAAGAATTCATGTTGAAGGCGCCTGATCATACGTACTTGTTAGTTAAGGTATAACGATTTTAGTTTTTTTCCAATTCTCATTATAAAAATTATTGTGTTTTATAGGTTGTCACAGCCTTTGGTATTTTTGGAGCATGTTGTCGCGAAAAACTGCACGATTTGGCTGTACAGGACGTAACAACTGAGGGATCAGTGCCATTAGTGAAAATCAAAAACCAAAACTTATACTTCGAGGCAATTTACAATTGTACCAAGCGATGGATTGGTTGATTAAGTCTCTTTGTACCGAAAATATGCAGCATTACGACCGGAACATACTAAAATTCACAGCTTGTTTTTGTCGTATCGTAATGGCAAATGTAGTGCTCAGACTGTTGGGAAAAACACCTTAGGCAAAACGCCGAGGATAATAGTAGAGTTCCTCAATCTACCGGATGCCCATAAGTACACATGGCACTGCTTTCGCAGTAGTGCGGCGACGATCTTTGCAGAAAGCGGCGGTGATACAAGGGCACTGAAGCAGCTTGGTGGATGGCGATCGGATAAAGTAGCCGAATCATATGTAGAGAATTCTCTGCAAAATAAAATTAAAATTGCTCAGAACATTACTGGTACAGCAGCTATAAGTATACCACAAAACGGCGAAGAAACTGTCAGCTTTGGTGTTGGCTCATCTGGAGTTACAATTTCAAATCCATCCAACTGTATTTTCAATTTTTTATTAATCAAGATTGTATAGTAAGGTTGTTTTTCAATAATTCTTCCAACTTACGTGACATATGTCATGTGTTTGCTGTCAATCATGCTCCTTAGCAACAATGACATTTCCGTGCTATAAAGACCACATTACGTCCGCATTTGGGGCGTATAAAGAACATTATGGTGGCAAAATAAAATAATAAATATTTATGTATTAAGGGCATAATCAGAAGATTATGGCTCGAGGGAATGTTAAAAGCCCGACGCGAAACGGAGGGCTTTTATATTCCTGAGCCATAATCTAATTATGCCCGTGGTACATAATGTTTTATTTTATTTTGCACCATGAAACTGGAACAAAATTTTAAAAGATTCAGTATTTTCGGCAAGTTTTAAATGCAAATGCAGTGAAATAAAGTCGACAGGCTAATTTGTTGTTACTAAGATACTGTGATATTGCTAAATTGTTGCTAAGGTACTGTTTGTTTGTAAATAATTTGCATTCTAAAATGGAAGGTGAAAACAATTTCAAATCCATCCAACTGTATTTTCAATTTTTATAAAGAACAAGTTTCATCACTATTATTTCTATTAATAAAGGTTGTATAGTAAGGTTGTTGTTTCAATAATTCTTTCAACTTACGTGACATATCATGTCATGTGTTTGCTGTCAATCATGCTGCTTAGGAACAATGACATTTCCGTGCTATAAAGACCACATTACGCCCGCATTTGGGGACGTTTAAAGAACATTATGGTGGTAAAATAAAATAAAATAATTTATTGTATCTACACATCAACATATATGGTTGGATATTATGTCCCATACATGTAATTTCCATTATGTAAAATGTGAGTAAATAAATAATAATAATAATAGTAATAGTAATAATAATAATAATCTTCAAAGAAGAGCTCAAAACACAAGAGGTTAAGGTGACCCATAGGTTATCTTACCCAGAAGCCGAAAAGCAAGTAGGTACATTTGTTACTACCTCCACTACTTATGCACAGGCTGCGGCAGCGTCAGTATCTCTATCGACACAACTGGTTATACCTAAAATAAAGGATATTATTAAACAGGAAATGGATCTTCTGAGAAAAGAATTAGACTTATTGAAAAAAGATCTTTATAAAAAAAACACTGTCCCAAAGCCAGAGTTTATAGCCCCAACCTTGCCATTGCCTAATCCCGCATTAGACCGTGTTGAATACATGGATCAAGAATCACATGGGGCTAAGCGAAAGGTATCAGTTGCAAGATCTACATCGACAGGCTCTAGCATTGAGTTCATTGATGGGAACTGTGCTAGCAGCTAAACAGGGAAGAAAGAAGGGGTGGCCTATAGGCAAGCCGAGAATTCCCCATGGAAAAGAAGGCATGAAAGAGGGAACCTCTTTCATAGAAAAATGACTACGGTTATTAAGCAGTTAAAGTGATAGAACATCAGTGGTATTTTGATAACCAACCATCGCTCGTATAAAATTCGTGATATATGTGTTTGCATGTCTTAATATACGCAAATAAATTTTCATTTTAACTATCGTCTAAGTAGCAATTCTGATTCTCTACCAATTTAGTCAAAATTTAAAACCTATACATTGATGCCGCAGAACTGTATAATACAATGGAATTGTCGGGTTGTCGTACACAATCAAAATGAACTAAAACTGCTAATCCAAAAGTGCAATCGAGTATGTGTTGCACTTCAGGAAACACGCCTGAAGCATGTAAAAAAGTACACTATAAACGGATTCAACATAGAGAAGACTTCAACTCACCTGAAGGGGTATGTGGTAGAGTAGCTTTAGCAATCCGTCAAGGTACTCTCTACAAAGAAGTTAAAATCAATACAGATTATCAAGCTATTGCAATAAAACTCGAAATTAGTAGAGGTTTTATAGTAAGTAACATTTATCTTCCTAACACAAGGCACTGTGTTGGAGAAATAGGCAGTGTCTTGAATCAATTGCAATCGCCTCTTATCCTGGTAGGCGATTTCAACTGTCACAATGCAGTTTGGGGTTCGGCAACAAACGATGCTAGAGGTAAAGAGCTGCTAGAGTTAATTGAAGACAAAAACCTCTGTATTTTAAACAACGAATCGCCTACGTTCTTTAATATAAGATCGAGAACGTTCAACTCCATTGATCTGACAATATGCTTCCCAACTATATACACAAACCTAAAATGGGAAGATGAGAACGATCTGCACAACAGCGATCATTTCCCGATAATTGTTACAGTCCGAGGCAAAAACCCAGTCGTTAAATTCCTTGCTAAGTTCAAAATCCAGCAAGCCAATTGGAAATGTTTCACTGAACAGCTTATTCCACCATGTGAAAATAGCTTAAATCTTGAGAGTCTGACTAACGCAATAATAAAAGCCGCGGAAGCCAATATACCAAAATCTAAATCTGGTAAGATCACTAAAATGGTACCATGGTGGTCAGCTGAAATAAAAGGGAAAATCTCTTTAACTTTGAAAAATGTAGAGCTGTTTGTCGTCGATAAATTCTTGAAGCGCAAAAAAAATCGTGGCAAAGCTACGTATCTACAATTACACCGGATGTCACCTCAAATTACATATGGAGAATGATTGGAGCAATATCTGGGTAATGTGGACGTTATTAAACTACGTTCCTTCGGAGACCTGACGAGGTCGTAACGAATAACCTGCAGAAGATTTCAAATATCCTAGCAACTCAATTCTACCAAGCCAGCAGCTCTGGAAATTACACTGACTCATTTCTGGAAATAAAAGCTAACTTGGAACCAATAAAAATCGATTTTGAAACTAAGCAACCTAGACTACAACTTACCTTTTCGCTTGAAGAACTAGAAACCGCACTCTAGAAAACGAAGTCATGTTCATCCAAAATATTGATAGCATTCATAACCAGATGCTCTGTCATTGCAGTCATGAACTGAAAAAAATTATAGTAAACTTCTTTAATGAGTGCTGACAAAACTGTACTTACCCGTCAGAATGGAAACGTGCAATTGTGGCCCCATATTAAAACCTGGCAAAGACCCGTTGCTAGCAGAACGCTATCGACCAATTAGCCTGACTTCTTGTTTAGGAAAATTACTGGAAATAATGGTGAATGAGAGGCTTCAATCCTTCCTGGAAAAAAACAAAAAACTAGTTTCATACCAGTCAGGATTTCGGAAAGGCCGATCAACAATTGATCACTTGGTTCAACTAAGTGAAAAAATCTTAAAGGCATTTGATAAGGGAGAACACCTCGTGGCAGTGTTTTTCGATATAAAGAGGACCTACGATATGACATGGAGGCATGGAATCCTGACAAATATGCATAAATATAACCTACGGGGTAACCTACCTAAGTTTGTACAATCATTCCTAGAAGATCGAAAGTGTATCGTCAGAGTAGGTGACGTTCACTCAAAAGAATATACACTAGATAACGGGGTGCCTCAAGGTTCAACACTAAGCTGTAGCCCATTTGCTATTGCTATTAATGAAATAGCGAGAGATGTGGAAGAGGATTATAGAAGCCTTTACTTTGACGATGTAATGGTCTGCTATGCTGACAAGAAAATCGGCAACATAACCCGCAAACTACAAGTGGGAATCAATCAAATAATATACAATGTAAATAAAACCGGTTTTGTTCTCTCTGAGGAGAAAACAAAAACCGTTCATTTCTGTAGACTCCGTAAACCACACTATGACTGTACTATACATGAACGGTCGAATAATAAGTGTTTCCCAAGAAATCAGGTTATTAGGCCTCACCCTCAATAATGAACTAAGATGGACTAGCCACCTAGAAAACCTGAAAATGTCTTACAAAAAGTCGGTAAACGTTCTGAGGATACTCGCCAATCTCAAATGGGTTCACATCCAAAAACGCTGCTTGACATCTACATGGCGTTAATCTGAGCAAGAATAGACTACGGTTCTACCGCCTACTCTACAGGCAGTGATACATTGTTGGGTCAACTAGACAAAATTCAGAACCTAGCTATGAGATACTCCCTTGGAGCCTTTCCAACAAGTTCCACCGGTGCCCTCCAAGCTGAATCTAATATCCTTCCACTGAACATCCGTCGAAAACAACTGATAGTAAATTACTACCTAAAAGTTATGTCACAGGTCGAATATCCAAATCGCCTTATATTAACGCAAAATATCGAGATCGCTCGCTTGCACAGATGTAGATCATTGGGAGTAAGAGCAAAAGAGGCTCTGGAGGACCTCGGTTTAACAGAGAAAAACGTAATAAACCTGCCGAAAGAGGCACGACAAGCGATTGTAAAGGGAATTGGCTTGGGAATGGTGGGTAAAGCATTGGATGACATTAAACTTTGCGTTAAGGAAAAGTAATCCTGACCTTGTTCCAGATCAAAGCAAAACGATTCAAACTTACCAAGATTTATAGGCTTGGATTGGGGCACACTGCATATATACACATGAATACCTGTTGACAGGTAGGAATCCTCCCCTCTGTGAAATGTGTCAATCAAATATATCGATAAAACACACACTCTGTGTATGCCCACAGTACGTAGCCGAACGTAAGCATTTTAAAATAGACAAAAGATGGGAAGCAAACCTGTCTAACGAAAACCCATGTAGAAACACGATTGACTTCATCCAAAAAGTGGGACTACTGGACAAACTGTAACCATCCTAGGGCGTTAACAAGACGGTGATGTTTTACCATTTATTATAGTAGGAACCAAGATGATAGCCTTAAATTTTATGTCTGTCTGGAAAAAGGTTAATGGCCGAAGAAGCCGATGCCTGAGGAGGGGTTTTAATGGGTATGCCCAGTCGGGAGAGCCCCACACTACTCCGTTCGGAGTGTGCATAAGGTGCATTTCTCTCGAAAAAAAAATAATAATAGTAATAATAATTGTTCAATTACGGTTAAACACCTGCTAGTAGAATGCAATGACTTTAAAGAGTACAGACAAAGATATAAGCTACCAGAAACAGTATCAGAAGCATTATGCATTAACAGAAATACGTTTAAAGAAAGTATTTCATTTTTTGCATGCATCTAACTTATTTGAAAAAATATAATCAATCTAAGAATTGAATAATTGAAGATGGAGCTGTAAATATTAAAAGTGTAACTAATGGCAATAACCTCGCAGTTGACGCCATATCAAAAAAAAAAAAATAATAATAATCTTCATTGCTCAACAGTACAAAACAATAGGTCATTCAAAAAGTGTTTACATTAAGATTAATCTATGAAACTAACAATTATTCTCAAATCAGAAAAATGTATAACACAAAGAAATGATATACTTATTAAAATTTTTGCACATAACATAAAAAGATGATTTGTGTAGTAAGCTTAAGTTTATATTAGCTTTCGGGATAAAAAATTTGACTGAGCATCGTATTGAATGTGGTACTAAACGCTTAGTTGAGACACTAGAGAACAACAATCTATCTTATTATTAATTTAATTATACAAAAAGGTAACTGAGATACTGTTTCTAAATTGCTTTAATGATTGAAATCCACGTTGTGACATTAATTCTGACAAATCAGTACCTCTTTCTGGATAAACCTCATTTAACTTGCAAGACATAAATTTTAAAAATTTGCGTTTTACTGGTTCAATATTGCTCTTGTGGTGATTATAAATTGGAAACCAATTAATAACAACATTCCAATTTAGATCTAACAATGGAAAAGTATAAAACTTTTACAGAATCGACATTGGTGAAATCCTTGCAGTTCCTTATAATGAACCCTAACATTTTGCTTGAGGATTTGTTTATATGTGTTATATGTCAGCGTTGAGTAAACGATCACATTAAGGTCCTTGTATGTAACAACCTGTCCTAATACAACACCATTTATATTATAATAATAATCAATTTCACTTGTTTTTCTGGAAAAACTTAGAATTTTACATTTTTGAATGTTTAGGCTTAATTTCTTTTTCTGATACCATGTATGAACTACTTGAAGGTTATTTTATTAAAAAATAGCGTAAATATCATTTACGGAGCTTGTAACAGTGAACAGTTTTAAGTCAAGTAACTTGACGTGATTGGCTTGGAAGATCATTGATAAAAATGGCAAAGAGTAATTGGCCAAGATTCGATTCTTGTGGTATCCCCGAGCTACTCGGGGTTAGGCTCAATCAAATCTTGATTATTACTGAAAGTAAAGTAACCTATATCTATCATTAGAAGTAAGATTTCCCGTATAGTTTGCTTGTCTTGATTTAACGACAGAGTAGATATGTTTAAATTTCAATCCATTGGTGGACAGCTGTCGGTGAAAGCCATCAAAAACTCAAAAGTCAGCTGCAAGGATATGGCATACGTATTTTCGGACGCGCATGATAATTTATTCATTGACTATGTTGAGAAAGATAAAACTATCAATAACGAATCTTACATGGAATTATTGGATCGATTGGGTGTAGAAATCAAGAAAAAACGGCCTCACATGCAAAAGAAAATATCTGGTTTAGAATAACATACGACCTTACAACTTACTGAAAATTGAAAGAAATGAAATAATTTTAATAATATTTTTGTTGGAAATTATGCAACCTCTTTTTTAACACGTTCATAATGAAAATAGGCTACATTGTAAAACCAAACGCAATGAGCTATATCAGGTGCACGTCAGATAGATGACGAACATGTAGATGCTGACTTGAAAAAAATTCCAAAGCCGCCCGATTCTATAAAAAATATCGATAATAAAGTTTAAGCATTCTCAATCTTACTTAACTAATTTGTTATGAATTTTGGCTACGTATTGTGAAATTAAAGTATCATTAAACAAATGCGTCTTCAAACATTCTTATAATAAAGTTAATAGATATTCAGATATTGCAAAAAATCCAACAAGCACTTACATTCCACCTTAGGAATTTTTTGCTACCAAACTACGCCTCGTATTAAAAAATTGCAAAGAACACGATCAACCGATATGTTTAAGGTATTTGGTAAAACTAGAAACTGCCGCTAACAAACCCCACTCTTCCCCGCTGGATTTCTCTCAAGACATAATCAGCTCCAAGAGAAATGAAATGAAGCTTAAATACAAACTTTCAGGTACGCAGGAATTATTGTGGATACTAACGTACATCCGCGCGTCTATGCACCGACGCATCCACGCACACTTACACATACATACACACGCATCCAAACACACACACACACATACACGCGTACACACACCCACACGCGCACGCACGACACACGAACGCACGCGCGCGCACGCACATATGTGCGAGCACGCACTCACGCACGAACACACGCACACACCACACACACACACCACACATCACACACGCACGCACGCACGCACACACACACACACACACACACACACACACACACACCCATACACCCATACACCCATACACCCACACACATATACAGGGTTTTAAATAATCGTCGGGTCTCGATCATACACACCAACTATCGGGGCATTGGTGGTCGGCTAGACAAAATTGTAGGGTGTAACTTGTACTTTTCTATGGTTTACCCTGTTTTCCTGTACACGCCGATAGTTTATCGCCTAAGGAATCTATGTAAATGCCCGATAATTATATCTGTTGTTTAAGTTGTCACCCGACAATCTTGTTGCGTACAGAATTTGTGTATAATTTGCGCTGTTGCCAGATGTTTCTTAAGCAATACAACCTTATCGGGCCCCGTACTTGTATTACTGTGCGTTATTTTATCTGATAGGTTAGCGTACTACATTTGTGTTTGGAAACTTTAATTTATGAAGTTGTCTCTACATTTTCTTCGGATATGTTCGTTATATTTGGTTATTTACGTAATTTGGAATTTATAGTAACTCAAACTTATTAAAAAAATGTTTCCCAATAAGTTGAGATTGTTCTGAAAGAGAGCTTCAATTATGTTAATTGGATTGCTATGATACATTTTATGAGAATTGGGCATATTTGGCTATTAATATAATGCTATCAGGGTACAAAACCCAATTTTTTTAATTCTTATTACTTTTATTCTTAATGACTACTAAATAAGTATATCAATATTCTCATCATGTAGGGGTAAAGCTGTGCATATTTTCTAATTGTTGGACACATAAGGCAACATTAATAAGATTATATGCAGTTATATTGAATCAGCAAAACCTTTTAAGCCTCTTTGCACAACGCTACGATATAAGGTTGCTGCAGCTACTATATGAATACCATTCTTGTAAAATTACCAGTTTTTGAGATATTTACAAAACATTGGAAATTTTGTCCATAACAAACAGATTGACCATCTTGTAAAAAATCAATTTAATTGATTTTCAAAAAATGTAAATTTTCAGCCTTAATGTCCGGTATAATATTACGTTATTCGGTGAGGAATTGAATTTTAGATCCATCGCTATTAACATTACCTGTACCTACTTTCTTTACATTTTCATTTAAAACTTAAGATAAAAGGAATCACTCCAAAGGAAAGACCAAAACTACTTACTGGTAAGCAGAATCTATGCTGAAAGTTAGCAGGTCACGGAATAATCTTCTGATTTGGTTTTTGTAATTTAATAAGGTAGATTACCAAAAACCAGCAAAGGACACGACGATGAAGAATGAGGGTTATTAAAGGTTACTAAAATTAAAATCTAGAGAATTTAAATGTTTGTCAAGAATTGACCCAGCACTGATTAGAAACTATTTTATTGGACCTCATAATGTTCAAATCCATCCAAACGAGAATGTCTATTAGTATTTTAAACAAAATATTTGTAGTAGAAGCTAAAAATAGAACGTGGATTCAGCGTTAGGAAGCGCCAAGTATAAAACCACGCAATAATGTTACGCAGACAGACATATTGGTAAAAAACCACCAACAAGATGAAATCAAAGATTGTCAGATTTGACAGAGATTGGTATTTTCTTTCCTTGGATGAAAAACGTTTGAGCATCTCTACTAAGTTATTTCGATTAATTAGTTTTGTCAATTACACTTTCAGTTTTATGTTAAGCATGTTATTATAATAATTATTTTTCTCTCTAAACGTCACAGATGGTTGGTATTTTACATCTTGATAAATACACATAAAAATTACTTAATAGAGATTACATGCAGTGAGTACTGGTTTTACATTCTTTCCCATATTTAAATTGTATACTACATATTGTAGTGCTCGTTTCGACGAATATTAGGGTTTCGACGAATATTAGGGTTTCTTAACAACCATTTTCGTTAGATCAAGGGGTTCTTTCTCTGATTGTGGTCTTGGTCCATTCGTCACTCTTCAGTTCAATGCTGTAACGGATTGTTTCACTTGTATATGAACTGTTTCTTTACACTTGGGGTTATGAGCATATGGTTAGCAGTTCTCCGTGACTACTGAATATCGAGCAGGTTATACGACAGCCCGCTGGAAGATAACTCGAGGGATTACGCTACTCTCGCCTCGTTTTCTCTAAAAGAGCATTAAGCTTACGTCACGTAAGACATACTAATGCTCCTTTTACCATCAACAGATTGGCGAATCTTTTAAATGTTTAATTACTTCACATCGACATACTGGATTGATGGACAATCGTTTTTAGTTTCAACTTCGAATTACTTTAAAAGTGGTTCGTTATTAAACGAATTACAGTTGTAAACATAACACGATATCCTAGTAGAGTGTTGTACATACATAGGATTTGGACATTGCTTTGGGTTATAGTTAGCGAGGTTATGTATCTGGAATTGGAAAATGTTTACTTAACATTCAATCAATATTTAATCTCATTCATACTTACCAAGGTGCTCACTTTTCCCTTTGATTACTTTAGCTTTTTCAGTACTTTATTTAGAGCATTTTACAGATTAAGACTTGAAAAGACTAATTGTAATAAAAATAAATGTGATCAGTTTCATCTGATCGCCTTGAAGTTGCGGCTCCTATATTTAATATAAGTAATTAATATAGGGAGATCTGTATTCTAATCAAACACTGATGTGCTAGTAAAGTAAAACCCTTTATACTGATTGATTCAAATAATGAATAAATACGCTTTGTATTCTTTCATCTGTTTCAATTGTTACGTTGTAACGAACCGCAATTCATTACTACAAAATTTTTTAATTAATTATTTAACAATCAGCCCTCGTAAAAGAAATGATGTAAGATTTCTTAGTATTCAAACACCTGCAATACCTAATTTAATATTTCTTAGTATTTCGTTTGATTGCACAACCAAAAATTAATTTGTTTCCCTCCAACGTAGATTTCATAAAACATTGAATGTTTTATACGTCAGAGTAATCTCCGCCAATTACAGATAGGATTCCCCAAACGGAAGCCACCACCGCCTACCGAGAGTCCCCATAAAAACCGCGCAGCGCACCTTAAAAAAGTACCTGAAAACCGGTAGAAGAGTAGAAGAAGAAGAAGTTTTATCCGATCCTAGCGAAAAGTTCTATCGCGCCTCGTGAACGCATCCCGCCGCCGAGAATTATTTAGTTAGTTTTACCAGCTCCTATATTAGTTAGTCCGTTAGACTAACTCCGGGTTCAGAAAACCTGCACGTGACGGTTGTTTTAAAGTAAATCGCCGCAGACCTAGTGATAGTCGCCACAAGTTTAACTCCCTGTATTTGCAAACGCACACGGCGAACCTTTTGTAAATAAATAGGTATCCTCGACCTTTGTGATTAACGACGCGTAAGTCTGTAGAGTAATTCATTACACACACACACTAAACCCTCAGGCGGCGACGGGCTAAGTCCCGAAGCAGTCGGGTGTACATACACAAATTACACACAAAACCCTCAGGCAGCGACGGGCTAAGTCCCGAAGCAGTCGGGTGTACACACAGATTATGGACACACAACATACACATACAAAACCCTCAGAGAGCGACGGGCCAAGTCCCGAAGCGATCGGGTGTGTATACACCACCTACACATACCAAAGGTGTTTCGACGGGTCAACCCGAAGTCACCTAGATCACTACACGCTACCATACACCTGACGACGGGAGCTAGATAGGACTGTATAGCCCTGCAGCTCTCATCATTTACTCTCACTTACATTCTAAACACCTGCAATCACCAGCTCGCTGGTGACGAAGGCCGTCAAAGACTTGTAGAGAAGAAAAACCGTACAACGATAACCACGCGCTTTGTAATTGGATTTCAAGAAAACAGCCAATTGAATTCCACCAGCTTATTCCGCAAGTATAAAACCGCCTTTAATAAATACGCGTTTTGTGCGTATACACTTAGGTAACGTTCGCTTGCATCTACGTGAGATTTCGTTCATTTACATAAAAGAAATCACCACCATAAAATTACATCCCAGAAGATAACGCGCAAATATATTAATTATACAACCAAACGTGTATAATCCGCCCAGCCTAAATTCAATGTGAAAGTAAACCTCTGAAGATATTAATATTATCGAACGTAATAGATCGCGAAGGTAAATTGCTTCACGAAGCATACGCGCCTGTCCGTCTCCCAGTAATTACTAAAGTTAAAGCAGCAAGCAAGTAGGCCGGTGAACGCTGGTCATGCGTACGACCGTGAACTCGGGATATCGATTTTCACTAGTGACCTAGATCTGCGCAACCCCCGTTTTAAATAACCAGTAGTTTGTTTATTCATTCTTTTCTTTTGTAGACAGGGCCGTATCCAGCATAAATAATTAATTAAACGCAACGTTATTAATCATTTAAACATTACGTTCCTCATTGAGTGTAACTAGGGAGTATTAATATTTGTTTACAGAAGCGACTTCGACAAAACTAAACCGCCTTCCTGAGTGAGTGGATGGAATAGGACATCCAAATTCTCCGTCCAAACCTAGTGGATGCCCCGACGCCGCTGTCTAAGTATTAAATTCAAATTGTTTTCTCTTTTTTCTCAATATTATGTTTATGTTGGTTGTTCATAATGTTATTAGCCTAGTTTAAGTGGGAATACGTTAGACTTGTATATAATAGAATAATATACTATTAAACCGTTTTACTATAATTATTTTATGTGGACAGTGTAGAGCTAAAGTTTAAATCTTCCGACGAACCCACCCCCCTCTTTAGTTTCTAATCTAAAGACCGATTGCAGTTTAGCCGCGGCAAATATAAAAATTGTGAGAAAGGACCTTACAACGTTCTAACAAACGTCATCATAAATAAGGAAGCTATTAATAATGTATGAATGTGAATATTTTAGCCTTCAGCTAGAATTTTCTTTCTCTTCTTTGTTTGTTGCGTGATGCTTTAAGCGTTTGTAACATTAAAGTAAACTTCTAATTTATGCTTGTAGTTTTATGATCAACAGTAGTAGCAGACTATCATTTTTATGTGCGTTGCTAGAAAAATGTTCCTTTTACTTAACTTTTCTGAATTACTCATTAATTACTTTCAAATTTAGATTCCGTTTATACAATGATACACATATGGCTGGTATATTTTGGTTATTTATAGTTCGTTCAGGTTATGATTCGGTTGAATTAAAATCGTGACGCCAGTTGTAAGGAGAGCTCTTCCTATGACTACGTTGTCATTATTTTGGTTAAGGTTTATTTTGTGTTGTGTATTTTGTTTGTAGGTTCAACGCTAGGTGTTTCACAGCGCCGTGTGTACTATATTTTAGACTCAATGAAAGATTCTTTTTAGAAGCGGCACTAGAAAAAGGTACCATTAAAATTATTTTTTCCTGTTTTGTCAAATTGCGGGCCATTTTGCCGAATAATAGCTACGCCGATTTACGATACCCGTTGTTGGAATACTTATTTACCGTATCCAGTACGTTGGGATATGTATACTAGTATGCCTTCGGCGAGTTTATTTTAACCATTTGTATTATATTTAAGGGTTGGGGTTTATTATTATTATTACCGATTATAGATACAACGATTAAACCGATTTGTGTTACTTTACCAACAGTTGTTTCCTTTATTACTGCGGTTTAGGAGCGATATCCTAACTGAACCTATTCCCTTCTTGGACTGTGTCCAACTGTATTTTAACTGTAGCGTTTCTCTTAATGTGTCGTAGCCCCTTCCTAGGTCTAAGGGCGATATAAAAATAGATCAAGTGGTGCCCTTTTAGATTTTCTGTGTATCTACGCCAGCCACGCGCCCACCGATCGACTGAGCTTCCGGCCTTATTCCTAGTAGCTGTTACGGCACGTCTTTCACTTTTGCTCCGACCACGCCTTTGTGCATGTAACAAATGTTAACAAGAATCGATGAAACACACTGCACCGGACGATGGATTATTATGCAGGACAATTTATTTGTAATTTTTCACTACTAAAACCCCGAGTAACTTGAAACCACTCTACGTAAAGCTGTGAGCCCTTTACGTTTTGTACACATAAAATTTGAAGAACGTGATTGATAAGCGGTAAATATCTCGAAAACTGTTGATTTTATGGGTAAATTGTCATAAAATAGGAATTCAAATTATATATTCAATAAAACTAAAGTTTTTGGCATCCCACTGGGAACGTTGCAATAACTTAAATTGTTTTCCATGTTTGCCCCTTAAAAAGTAGTATACTTCTATTTTAAGTTACACCGTCTTGTATAAGCTAGTATAAGACAGTACATCCCATCTTGTTATTTGAGACTTTGATGATATTACGGCTTGTTTTATTACTAACAATTGTTCCTTTAAACAAAATAAGAAACTCTTATTTTTTAGGTTTTTAAATCGTGCCCGGTAAATAAAAACCTATACTGTTTAAGCACAACGTATATAAGCTGTTTATTACAGTTCAAGCAACTAACGTTAAGTACATTATCATAATAATTTAAAATAAATCAAAGTTTTAGATTTAATTTAAAATTGAAGTAATTGTTCAGTACACCAGAGGTTATGTCCAAAGTTACAAGAGTAACCTTTGTAATGTGACGTAAAAAACATGTATTAGTTACTGTTGTGTGAATAAATGTAAATAAAATATGTGGCATAGTAATATTATTAGATAACAGAAAAGAAAAATAAATTGAAGAAATGTACAAAAAATATATTTAAACTAGCTAGATACACAAATGTTCAGAAAATAACAAATAAGAATTGCAGTGGCGTACCATATTCAACATAAACCTTCGTGATTCCTGTTGAGCGTTATTAATTGATCGGATAATTAGTAGATTCTTTTGATATACGAATTTCTTTCTTTCACTATCACTATTTCTACCACCCGCTACACTTCGTAGCACATCTTTTGAAATATTATTTATGACTCCACGTATGTATGAAATGAACTATAGCAAACACACAACATTAAGATATGCTAAAGAAAAGGATGATAATTCAATGTGAAATAGGTTTCCAATTATTTTTTACACAACAAAGTGGATCATAGTAGTGTAAATGCCAAAGAAGAGCTAAGAAGCGTTTTATCAGAGTAACCCGAAAATAAAATGACAATCAAACACATTTTAAACAAGACATTGAAGATTGGACGCTTAACAAAAATCGAGATCTGCTACTAATACGGTTTCTAAATATATTTCATAATAATTCACTAGTTACGCCTAATTTAAACGACAACGGCAACCATGAACCTTCACTATTTCGAATTATATCTCCATTGTCGAAAATTGACTTTACACTGACACACGCGCGAATATATTATAAGGCATATCCTAGTTTTAAACCAAATACGTTAAGTGCAATACTAAATGGTATAGTCCGTATAAGAAATTTTTTGATTCTGAAAACTAATTATTTTCGTTTATTTTGATTCCTTTAGAGAAATTTGGAACATTAATTTGTATATTTAATTAATTGAAATATATTTACTGCGTAAAACAGAATACAGTCAATCTCTAGCGGCTTAAAGGCAAAAGTGCTCGAAGTTGATATTTGTAATATTTGTCAAAATATTGCGAGTAATTGTTTTCAAATTGAAAATTGTGCCTTTAATTTTCATAACAAGTAATTGTAATTTCGGAATAAAAATGATGAATCGTTACAGTTGTTGTTCCTAAACAATTAAAATCTCGTTTTACTACTGGTGGTAAAATGAGATTTCATTTTATCACTTGTGATAGAGCGAACCACTTTTGACAATTAGAATGTATGTCAATTTTGTAACTAAGTTACAAAAATTCATTTATGAGGCTTATTCGTATTAAAATCTTCTACACTGTTCGTTATAAATTTGAGAGCATTTAGAGACTCTTTTGATTTTCCTCAAGGAAACTTATTTAAAATTTATCATCTTTAATAAAGTTCTTTCTACCTTAGTCAATAAAGTTAGCAATTCTCGATATAATCACAAAATTTGCGTTAGTGCCCCTTATCCAGTACCTTTATTTGTTAATCAGCCTACCATATAGTAAGAATAATAAATGATAAATTAGAAGATAGGTCAAGAAGGAAACAGAAAAGGCACAGAACGGTTATATTTTACATGAGGTTAGTGAAAAATAAAGGTGGCTTCTACCAAAGAAGGCTACTGTAACTAAAACATTTTCTAGAATGGCAATGACATTACTAACAACATGGTCTTCTATCCTTACTACAGTAAGATTACACCGTTTTCAGTTAAAGTGTTCCATAATTTAAAAAATATGGTTCAACATAGTGTTGACGGAACAGAGGTATACGTCAGTATTTTAAAAAAATTTTATTTTAATTCATCATCATGTGGTCATTATGGTGTAAACGGTAAACTAGGGCGGTGGTTTGCATCTTAGTTATAGCTTTTAATAAAAAAAAAGGTTTTTTATACTTCCGTGAGGCAATGTTAGCTTACGAATCCTTAAAATCGTCCAGAAACTAGGTTTCAGGCCTAGGCTAGCAACACGTTAAAAAGTTTAGTTTGGTACCATTGCTTTTTCATACCTGAACATTTTCTGACAGCTCTCATACATATTAAAGTCTTTTGCAGCGTTGATCATCAATGGTGCCAACATAACCTAAAAAATAGTGTTGTCGCTAATGAAGGTTGCGTGAGATAAACAATAAACGGTAGTGTAATTTTGTCTCATGTGGCGAAAACGGAGCAGAGGAAAATTAAATTAGAATTTTTAACAAATTGGACAGTGAAGTAGTATAGACGAGTAAAACGAATGAATTGCATAATGGGCAATCAGTTGGAATAAGTAAGAGAGGCGCATTTCAAAACAAATATGCAAAGAAATTCAAAATGTCTGGATCTATAAGAAATTGTGGAGAAAAAGAACGATTAAATCCAAATACGAATGAAGTCAATCGTTTCCAATTCATCATTTGTAATCGTTATTATAAAACAAATTGTATTGTTTCACTGAGAAATGTCTTAATACCTTTACTACTACAACGTGAAAATTTAGCCACTTTTAATCAAGTAGATAATTTTTGTTTTAAGATATTGCCTACATAAATAGAACACATCGATAATACAAAAAGATAAAACGGAATTGAGAATATAACAACGGATGTATCCGAATTCCATCATAACCTTTTTACCTTTCAACCTACATATACATACGCTGCAACGGGCGTAATACCCTTGGTTATTACTTTTGTTTGGTTAACCCACTACAAATAATAAGTTCTTTTAAACTTTTTTATAATTTCAATATTATTGAATAAAATTTAATACTGTTACTGTGAAACTGAAAATGATTATATTTTATTACGTTTCATTGAAGCTGAATGGGCTCAATTTATAAAGATATTATCTTCTAGTGCAGTTTTAATTTGCTTGCTATTTAATTTCAGTTTGAGTAAATGAACTTTAATATTTGCGTTTGCGAATTCTTTTCTTACTTAAAGGCACCAGCTAGCTCAAATGTTAAAATAAAGAAATGATTATTCATTATCCAGAATTACGCTCCATTCGATATACTTATTTATCTGGATTCCTATTCAGTATACCTCTATCTGCATTTATATATGCAATGTTTGTATAAGATTTTAATATTAATAATCTTTAGCAATAAAAGTAAATCAAACGTTATACTCATTTAATAAAATCCAAAATCTGAACGAAAATGCATCAATGCGTTGTTTACAAACATATATAAAAATCAAACCTATAAACTAAAAATAACATTCTTAAAACTAACATATAACAATAAAATCTTTATCAGAATTAAACGCTTTTTCGTTTAATTGTTAAATACTAAAGTTTAGAGGAAATCAAACACATAAACGTTTTATTTATTCACACAATCAAAAGGTCTTACTTGTTATTTGGTTTAACGTTGATGACGTAACTCTGCTTGCCTTTCTACCAATTCGAGGCCTCGTTTAGGTTATTGGGCTGTTCCTACGATGATGTCACTATGCCGCCAAACTGGAACCGCTTCCTTTGTTTTCTCTATCTTTACTTATGCCTTTGTTGTGGATAAAGATGACATTAATTTTCCTTCCAATAATTTAACGATTTTTGTAAATAATTGCTGGATATATTTACAATTATCAATTATTACTTTAATTATTATAGTTCTGTTGCGAATGGCCTGCGCTACTAACTGCACTGTCCAATCGTACTACTCATCATTAACACTTCGAATTATTATTCTCTACACTTTAATTTACCAATTTTTATCAATTACTGTTTTTTAGATCTATTGTTCACTATTTAAACACAATTGATTACGGCATTATCTTCTTTTATTACGTAACCTTCAGTGCGAATTTTAAATTATAGTGCAATCCTTTTTACTATCATCAACTTGACAATGCTTGCACCTTTGTTATTTACTGTAGCCTTTTATTATTTTACTAAGGAAGGTATTTCGTACTTCTTCCTTATAGCACCGCTAATAAATTTTTATTTGTAATTTTCACAATTTATAGGGCCGCGTGACTATTATATGTCACTCGTGCTGCGGCGGCAATCGACCAACAACCTATAACTCTAATAAAAAAACTACCAGCTACTTTGACAGCGTCTCATCCCGTCCAACACATCAAAGCACTTGCAACTGTCAAATCTCGTATAATTTGGCGCGAAAATTTTGAATTTTCTAAAACTCCCGTTATAATGTACGTATAAAAGGTTATGCAATTTAGTTTTTTTTCGCTAACCCTAAATCGACATATTAGCTCATTTTACAACGTTGGACAAAGTTTCGCCAAGATCGTCCATAACGTCTGTGTCGCGTTCACAGTTAATTTATATTTTGTTCGTTTTTTTTTGTTTTTTTTTACTCAATTTAATTATTTTATTTTGTTCAAAATATTAATATTTCAAACTTTGTATTCAAGAGTATATAATAAAATAAAATGCTCATGCCACTCTCCATAAAATTAACAATATTTCATTCGTGTAGACGAGCATTTAAAGACTGCACCTAAAAGCGCATGCACGCGCTGTGCAAAAGAACTGACATGAGCACGCACTTCGTCGTAAAGTATTGTTCGAAAACCAATCACCCGCTTGAATTATCGATCGCCTTAATTTGGTTTAATCGCAAATTATAATTTCATGTGTCGTTTGTATATGTGTTAAATAAACTGGTGTCCGTAAGCTAGCCAGCCGAAGAAAGCGAAGAACGTACCTGCCTGGATGTCAAATAAAGGGGTAAGTCTTTAAGGCTCACGTTTTATTTCATATCTATCTGCTGCCAGTCCTCTATTAATCACTCCTACGAGCAAACATCTTGGGAATTCGCAAACAAAAAAAAATACGGGAATTCATGCAACATTTCTGGTCCTTCGAGCCGGGTTGTTGGCAGAGCATTTTAAAACAATTCAAATATAATTCTATTTGTTCATTCTTATAAATTAATTTTAAAACATTTAATTTTCGAATTAAATTCATATATAATAGTTTCGTTTAATACAATAGCTATTCAATTTAATTTGCATACGTATAAAAATAGTAATATAAAATTATGTTATTTCTTATATCCGGGTAAAGAGCGACACAGTTTTATTGCTATTTCAAACAAGTATCTATTTAAATAAGTACGCGCTGCATACGTATAAACATGAAGGTGTGTCTGCACATGTGTTTTTCGTAGTTACGGTTGTTTTTCCGTAAGTTTAAACTTTATTACTTATATTTTTAAGCAGGTGTCTGCTATCGTAAACTTATTTTATTTTCAAAATTAAGGTTTCTTTACTGTAATTTAAACTTACAAATTATTTTTTGAACGTCCATACATTTATATTTGACAAACTTATCTTGTGTGGATTTATGGATGTATGTATCCATGATACCTTCAGAACGAAAAAACGTAAGTGCTTAAAATTTCGTATTTAAGCTTTTCATTTCTCCTGGAGCTAATTAGATTTTGGAAGAAATTCAATGGCGGAGAATGTTTATTAGGAGCTGTTTTTGATTTTTCTGAAATAGCTGTATATTTCCGAGATATAAACATACATAATGATTAATTATGTTCTGTACAATTTTTTGAAGCAACGCGTAATTTAGCGGCAAAGAAATTCCTAAGGTAGAATTTAAGTGTTAGTTAAATATTTTTAAAAATCTGAACATGATTAATTTTATAAGAAAATACGTAGACATAGTTTTTAAAGAAAATTTAATTTTACATAGCTTTTCTTTGTAAAGTTTCTTCATATATAGCAAAATAATGCTAAAAATTGAATAAATGTGATTGAAAATGATTAAACTGTATTATCGATATTTTTATAGAAGCGAGTGGCGTCTAGATATCTATTAACCTCTATCTCACATGAAGTTCTAACCGCCCTTCTGACATAGATTATTGTTTTTGTTCCTAAAAAATCATCGTATATAATACGATAAGCCTTATTTCAAGTGTATCAAGCATGACTTATAAAGCACCACAAACATTTTCTACAGAACTCTGAGTACGCATCGTATTCGGAGGACTGTTGTACGAACACAATATATAGCGAAATAAGGCTAAAAATTAAATAAATGTGATTGAAAATGGTTAAACTATATTATCGATATTTTTAGGAAGCGGGCGGCATCGTGATATCTATAAACCTCTCTCACATGAATTTTTAAACGCCCATCTGACGTAAATTATTGTTTTTGTTCCTACGAAGTTGCTTAGTAATCCTGAAAAAATTATCATATGCAATACCTCAAGTGGCCGATGAATTGCCGAAAATTTTTGCCAAAGTGTGTGAGGGTTTATTGCTTCGATATAAATTGGTCCAGTGTGTTAGCACCAAACCAATTTTGAAAAATAAACACGATTAAATACTTTGACAAAAATTTACGCAATTCGTCGGCCACGAGTGGTATTTAAAAGAAATTGACAAGTCATGAATTAATTAATTAGTTTTAATTTAGAACAAGTTGTAGGTTATATAGTGGTTTCGATGGTAGTCAGTCTTCATTACTTTGACGAACAAAATAAACGTCAAAGTTTATGTCAATTTGACACTTTACCGGAGACAATTAAATTTCATAAGAAGAGAAAAAATGTCGGGAATATTCCGCTAGCGGAGTTGTCCCACATTGTGCTCTGATTGGTCCAAATATAAAAATACTAAATTGTAATTGGTTGATAGTTGACATGGAGGGGTGAGTTGAATAATCGCTGCAATTTGGTACTAGTACGATACGCCACATAATTCCATTTGGTTGGCTGTGCAACAGAAAATCTGACACATTTATTGGCCAATATTTGACGTATGTTATATTAGTAGGTACAATGGTCAAAATTATTTAACTTTTTAATTTCCATTTTGTAGGTTGGAAGGTCACGTGTTGTTGCACACCACATATTTAAATCAAATATAGTATTTTGATGTACCCCATTTACGCAGGAAATAGTATGTTTAAACAAAACCATCCACTTTAACAGTGGTTAATGCACATGATATATGACATAAAGAAGTCATATTTCAGTTAAGTATTACATGTTGCTTAATACTATGAAAAACCAAATAAAAGTTGGTGCATGTTCACAGATAAGAATTTCTTCACAAATCAAAATAAAATGAGTATATTTGTGAAACAACCATTTTACAAGTCAAGACATTTTACACCATTTATAAAACGAAGATAAGGCGTTATCATTTAATGGATTTAACACAAGAATCATTCAGACGCTCCATTGAAATAAGGCTTTTCTTCTTTTGGAATAATCAAATACAACCATTTTACAAGCCCACGAATGTTGATGCTGAGGTTTCAAACTATAAGAATAATTATTATTTTCAAAATGGATATATTAATACGCCAAGCTGGTAGCGTTGTGGATTGAAAGCTATTAAATACGTAAAATACGCAAACCTAATGCTGGCTTGCAATCACATAAAACAAATAAAATTAGAAAACGGTAAATATGCACGACGGACGCGACGGAGTTTTATGAGAAAATTTTTTTGTTGCAGGAAAGTGTGTGGTCCATTAAGGCTACATTTTAAAAATCATTTCAAATATACAAGGTGCTTCAAAAAGAGTGACATATTAAAGTTATGTTTTTTTAATGGAATGCCCTATATCTTATCGCATTTTTAAATTAATTATGAAAAATAAGATAAATTTTCGTTAGGGTTCCCTAAACCTAAATACAGAGCGTTTTGATTTTTCTTAAATTGCTAGGTTTTAGAAAAAAATGTATGGTCCATTAAGGCTACATTTTAAAAATAATTTCAAATATACAGGGTGCTTCAAAAGAGTGACATCAAAGTTATATTTTGTTTAATGGAATGCCCTATATTTTATCGCATTTTTTAAATAATTATGAAAAATAAGATAGATTTTCGTTAAGGTTCCTAAACCTAAATGCAGAGCGTTTTGATTTTGCTTAAATTGCGAGGTTTTAGAGAAAATTAATTGCTACCAAATGAAACTAATTTTGTCAAAACTGCCTCAGGATCTCGAAAATATACTGTTTCATGAATTTGTTTGGCACGTAAATTGCTAAAAATACTGGGTGTTCAGATTTGTCGGTTGTATTACTAATACATTTAAACTATAGTATCTTCCGTATCTCAAATGGAACACCATGTATATTTTAGATTTCATGTCACCAATTCAATAATCTTCCAAAAAGTACTAAGGTATCCTATACCTAAACCTTCACGTTTCAAAGTTATTTGGGTAATTTTGAAATTTAAAGTTTTTCTTCTTTTGTGTGTATGTGTACACATATTTCAAGTTAGGATGCAGTAATTTTGAATTAAAATGTTACCTATAAAAATATTTATATTGTAATCACAAAAAGCTAGTACTAGAATAACATGCATTAATCAATCCAGTGTCTCCAGAATTTTAAGGAAACACAAATACCACCCACATCATATACAACTTCATCAAAATTTATGTGGAACAGATTTTGAAAGGCGAGTTGCTTTTGTTTAACAATCCTCTAAAAATCCGTGGAGAAGATAATTTTGATCAATACGTGTTGTTTACCGATGAGGCAACGTTTTATAATAATGGTCATGTTAATTGTCATAGATACCATTATTACGATACCGAAAATAAGCATACGGCAGATTACCAGAATCGATGGTATTAATGTGTATGGTGGAACAATTGGCGATGAAATTATTGGTCCATATTCCGTCGACGACACTTTAAATGGTCGCAAATCCTTAAACTTTTTAAAAACGACTTTTGGCTACTTTTAGAAAATACTCCATTACACATCAGACAAAAGATATGCTTACAATTAGATGGTGCCCTGCATATTTTTCACGACGTGTAAGGAATATTTAGACCGAAAATTTCATAACAAATGGATCGGAAGCGGTGGCCCAATAAACTATCCTCCTAGATGTCTAGACCTCACTCAGATGGATTTCTTTTATGGGGATATATTAAAAATCTAGTGTATGCTACTCCTACTACTGCAGAATACATGGTAGATCGAATTAAAATGCATTTGGAATCATCACTCCTGTTATGTTGCGAAATGTAAGATGTTCGCTTGAAAAGAGAGCAATGAAAAAGAAGGCAGTCATTTCGAACATTTCTTATAGTAGTTATGTTAAATTGTTAAGAAAAATAATATTATTTAATATATTCGTGATATTGTTAAATATTGTTGAATAACTTTGAAACGTGAAGGTTTAGATATAGGATATAGTATATTTAGATATAGTACTTTTGGAAGATCATTGAATTGGTCCAATTGAGATACGGAAGATATTATAGTTTGAATGTATAGTATAGTATTTTTCGTAATTAAATCGCGAAATAAATCAACGAAACAGCCTATTTTCGAGATGCTGAAGCAGTTTTGACAAAAGTATCGTTTCGTAATAATTCGTTTTTTTCCAAAACCTTGCAATTTAAGAAAAATCAAAAGAAACCAAAAGGCTTTGTATTTAGGTATAGGGAACCCTAACGAAAGTCTATCTTATTTTTCATACTTAATTGAAAAATATGATAAAATATAGGGCATTACATTTAAAAAACGTAACTTTGATATGCCACTCTTCTTTGAAGCACCCTGTATATTTGAAATTATTTTAAAATGTAGCCTTAATGGACCTACACAATTTCCCTGCAACGAAAATCAAAAAATATATCTAGTTTGTCATAAAATCTCGTCGTGTCCGCCGTGACTCGCCCTGTATAACACGTACAAGAAAACGTTAATTAGATTTCCCAAAATGTAAAATTAATATTTGCAAAATAATGTTTACAACACTAAGTTAACATTGTATATCTCATAAAACGAGTTTTACAAATTCTGTTATCAGACAAGCATGTCTTCTTTCATTACAGATAAAATATATTTTTCTATTTTGCGTGTTTAATATGTACATTATGACACTCAAACGGGTGTTTTAATGTTTGACTTTAAAGTTTAGGAACCTAACATTTTTTTCTTGATGTTGGTATGTAAACTAATGAAGTTCTTTATTGATGTATGTAAACGTAAATGTAACATAACCTATTCTTATTTGAAATGTGTATATATCCTTTGTATTGAATTATTCCTGATTAATGTATTGCAATGATTAACGATGACCAAAACCGAATATGGACGATTTCTCTTTTATTGTGTTTCAAGATAAAGCGTCAATATACTTTCAAATTAAGCCGATTACATCTTTTGTGTAAAATATAACTTTCATTTACCCTTGTTAACTTCACTTGAGTGTGAATTATTAAGTTTACATAGTATAGTGTAATTTTATTCCAATTATAATATATATAGTATACAACTTCTATTGAGAACATATTTGTAAGGTAGTTTGAAAGGAATTAGTGACAAATAATAGTTTTAATACCCTACATTTGTATCGAACTCAAACAAACAAATACCACTGTTGCCAACCTACATTCAAAATTATGAAATAAGGTGACAAATGGAATTTACATTTTTCAAAATTTTTAACACAAATACGCAAAATAGAAAATAGTATAGAAACTCGTTTCATAAGACGCTTTATCGCATTAGTCCATTAGAAAACTCCCGCTGCGCGGGTCATTTTGTGAACGTGGACTCATGCATAAAAACGCGTCTTATGAAACTGGTTTCTTAATATACTATTTTTAATTTGCTTTAATAGACAAAAAGGAACGCGGCGTCATCATTTCCGATGTCATTATAACCATTAAATCACGGAACATTTTACGAAAATTTTAGGTTAGCAAGCTTGATCCGGAATTATGTTATGCATGTCAACTCTTAAGAAAATGTGTCAAACGTAGGATGCAGCCAGTGGAAAACTTTGATGTGAGAAAATTCGCGACCGTATCTGTGGCAATTTCACATATTTCAGGGGCGTACATGCAAGATTATCTTGAATATCTTCCATTTTCGTATTATGTGACAGAAACGCGACTAGATCACATTTTGATACTGGATTTAAAATTTATTATGATGTATATAGACTACTTAAATTGATTCAAAAGATGATATTAAAGTTATTGGGTATCTTGTATACACTAATGTTTTAAATACAATATAGTTCCACAATTTCTTTTTTATAATTATTTACTTCTCTACGCGTTTCAATACAAGTATCATTATCAGGAGAAAATAAACAATGATGCAGTTGTATTGAAACGTGTTTTTTTTTAAGTATATTGATAAAATATGGTTCACAATAACAATAAATGTATAACAAGTCATAATATAATATATACAATATAACAAGTGTATGTGTTTTCGTGTGCTGTTCGAGGGTCAGCACTTGGGATCTAGGTGTTGTGCCAGTTGACAGCATTGTTGTTCCAGTTATTGTAGTGGTTGTGGGTGATGGTGTTAGTGCGATTACTGCAGGTTTTGATTGATTGGATGTGGATGGATGGTGGGGTAACGACAACAGCCGAGGCGATACCGGTGCTTCCTCCTGCCTAACTTTGTCTACCGTCGCTCAGGCATAGCTGACGCCGGTGCGGGTTGAAGAAGGCGCTGCAGTCGGCGTTGTGGAGGTCAAGGGAGCTTCCGGCATACCCTGTAGCTATCGGGGTGGTCCCCACCACAGTTAACACACTTTGCCCGGTCTGGCGACGTCTTCTGCTGGTTCTGGTCGTTGTCTCTTCTTGGCCCGTCGTCTCTTCTGTGCGCTCACGGCCGGTGGTGCGTCGCTGCTCCGTAGTCGGTATGGTACGCTGAGCAGCGGCGGTATCTGCTGACTGACTAGCGGAATCCCTTACGGTGGGAAGGCGCAGTCCTCTTCGGAGTCGAAATCCGTGTCGACGGACACAGGCTCTCTCCCAAAACCACGCGGCACCGTGAAAACGATACCGGCAGTTATCGTTCTTTTTTTGAGAAGTAGTAATAACTGTTAATGTAACCCTTTCGCTTCGAAATGAAACGCGAAGAGAAACAAATAATTGTAAAAAGGAAATTGTGGAATTATTTTGTATTAAAAATATTTTTGCTATTGAACATGGAATTCCAAGAAGTAAAGTTAAGCAATATAAATGTAATTTTTTATACGTTTGATTATTTGTAAAGTCAGATGCTAAATAGCTGCCAATCAATTTTATGTTTGATAATTCAGGTTTGTTGACGATTTCAGTTTAGATTGAGTGATTTGATGATCTAAGATAGAGAGTGAAAATAGATCAAATATTGATTGAAAAACTTAGAATTTAAATTTTTAGGAGCAAGTTTTTTTTGTTAATTTGGGTTTTATTTATTTTTGAAAAAGCCATGGAAAGCTGTACTTTGGTGTTTTTAAAGCATTACATTAAAGATTGGACCTAAGGGGATAGCTGCCGAAGAAGAAGGCTGCAAGAGTATTTTTCCCTGTTTTGTATCAGTGAATCCCCTTCTGTTAGCGCACTTTTACCCCATTTAAGGCAGCGTGACGCCCATAATACTACCCGATTTGATGTACCGTTTAATGCAACTAAAATTATTAGTATAATTCACGGCCCTAACGATGAGCTAAATAGCTGTTGCGGATATTATCCTGTTCGGTGTTCTAATACCGTTTCAATCTGTTAGAAAGTGCCACATGGCTTTCATGGGACTCAAATGTATCTTAGTATGGTTAAAATGTATGTTACAAAGCCCAAAATGTTAACCGCTAGTCTTCACTGAGGTATCCCCTGGCCAATAAATCCATTGACACCTGTACAGTACATATAAACTTACAGAAGTATCAAATTAACGGGTTAAGTGCCTATAACGGACAATTAGGTAAAGCTCATGTTAAAAACACAACTATGAACCATTATCCAGTTGAGGTTATCGATGATAAAGAACAATCATTTTTTTTGGTGTTGAATCTAAAGTTTATTATTCAATTGTGGCCCTGCAAATAAGTATTGATAGTCTTACGATCAATACAACCAATTGTTACTTTATAATTATTTAATAAAGTGGAATAACATGTTGTACATGATTAATTGTTTATGTGCAATGATAAGGGTTTGACAATAATGTGAATAAAGGAAGTTATGTTTTAATTTAAAAACCTACTTTATTGTTTTCAACACAATCAATTATCATTGATTTTAACCGTAATATTGAATACAACAGTGAACTAGTTCTAATTTGCAACTTTTCCTCTTCGATTAGTTATTAGCGCATATATAAAGAAATTCATCGCAATACCAAACAAATTTAAAGTGATTCTGCTTGCATTAACGAGGTAAGTGTTTGGAACCTATTTAATTTATTAAAAAAGTGATATCAATTTGAATTTTACTGGAATTTAAAATTTTACTAATTGAAATCTTTTTATCTCAGTTAAAATGAGCAATATTTGTTAATATTCAGTTCCCATAGAATTCTAAACATTTACCCATTCATGTATGTCAAAATTAAAAAATAGTAATAATAAATGTACTTTATTACAATCTTACTTTTGCACTTTAGAGTTTTGATCTTGATATATTTATTTTAATTACAAAACGTTTATTACAGACGTAGCTATGTAATAACAACAAGTTAAAAGAAAATATTAATAAACGTTTTTAATGTACATGAACAATTTACTTGTTATTCGTAATTATGCAGAAGTTAATAATAGGTTCTGCTCAATAATTTTGAAGATTGTCTATATTTAATTATACTTACTCGTGTTTACTTGATAATTAAAAGTGCATTTTCAGCTAGTCTTGATTAAAAATCTATAAAGTACACCTCAATATAACACAAATAAAATTTGGCTTCACTTCAGTAAGTAATTCATATCCAGCAATTTGCGTTGCTGATATTTACTTGGATATTAAATCTTTACGTATCTCCTTGAACACAAATGAAGGATTAATAGTTTAGCACAGGAAGTCGTAATTTATGTATTTAATGTGTAGAGTTTTGTGATAAAAATTAAAACTATTACTCCGAGACGAAATTTAACTTAAACTAAAATTGAAAATTTAAGATTTTTGGAAAAATTAAATATGAATAAACCGTGCTGAAACTGGTATTCCAGAACACCATCTCCTCCATTCAAAAGCTAACATTGAAATAGGTCGTAATAAAGAGAACGAACTTTACAAAATTTAAGGTGTATAATTTTAAATGGCCTTGTATGCAAGTGGTATGCAATTTACACAAATAAAACCCTTCTAAACACCAATGAGTGTATTATTCTGCACGTAACAAATTAAAGACCTAGCTTATATATTTTGGGATTTATTCAAATCTTTCAGCAATGGCAATAAGAGATTAACCTATAAATCAAACACACTCTTATATTTAAAAATTTCAATACCTTCCAATCTATTTTTCTAAAATTATTTCAAGAATATTAACATTTTATGTTATTATTAGAATATGGTGTAAGTATATCCAATTAAGTGTGATTTGATTGCATATGTTTGTTTGTACCGGGTGTCCCAATAAAAATGGCTCTAGGACATATATCAGAAACCACTGATAGTACAGCTTCGGAAAATAAATTATAACAAAAGTGGCCTCGAGAAAAACCTGGAAATTATTTATATAATTGTAGGACCACCGCTAGACGACGTAACTGAAAATTAAAAATTAAAAAATAAGTATTTTACAAATTTCGCCTAATTAAGAGGCATTGAAAAAACCATCACCATATTCTTGTAAAAATTCTGCGTATATTTGATTTCACAAGTTTTAGTTCATCTTTTAAATAAGAGGTGGGGGATGGGAACCTTATTATGAAAAAACGCATGTAACTACGGTTCTGCTTAATCGATTTTTGCAAACTTAGTATTGTTGAAAACAGCTCTTTTCCACTAATGTAAGAGTAATTTCGACACAACCTAGTACGTAACATGCACGCTAGAGGGCGGTATTTATTTTTGTTAATCTGGCTTTCTTTGGAAAAGATTAAATCACTGGTGAAATGCTCAAGTATGGTGGTGCAAAGCTTATACGAAGATTGTGGGAATTATTCAATGTATGCCTTATGTGTGGAAAAGTGCCGGGGATTGGGAGAGTGCCATCATTGTACCACTGCATAAGGGTAAGGGAACAAGAGTGATTGCAAGAACTACAGAGGAATAAGCTTGCTCAGCGTCCCAGGTAAAGTTTTGGAAGAATACTGATTGATAGAGTACGAGAAACTACACAATCTAAGATGTGGGATGTGCAAGGTGGCTTCATGCCAGGGCGAGGATGTGTCGATCAGATGGTTGCTCTCCAGCAGGTGATCGAAAAGTGTTTAAAGGTAAAAGGAAGTTGTACTGTACGTTTGTAGATCTGGAGAAAGCATACAACAGAGTGAATAGGGAGAAGCTGTGGGAAATATTAAATGAATATGGGGTAAATAAAGGTCTAATAAATGGAATAAGGGCCAGTATACAACGGTAGTCGGGCATGTGTTAGGGTGAGAGGAGGTGTGAGTGAATACTTTAATATTGATCAAGGAGTGCGACAAGGCTGTGTGATGTCACCGTGGTTGTTCAATATATACATAGACAAGCATGTAACGATACAAATGGTGTAATGGTTGGTGACGTAAATGTACGACTCCTGGTGTATGCAGATGACACAGTCTTATTAAGGACAGTGCGGATGAGCTGCAAACCGCTCTGAGGAAGTTTGATACAGTCTATGAGAGCATAGACCTAAAGGTAAACTTGAACAAAACTAAGATTGTGGTGTTCAATCGGGAAGGTGGAAAGGGGAGTAGAGTATTTATTCAGTAAGATGAAATTGTGGAACAAGTGGACGAGTTGATATGTCTAGGTAGTATGTTTACTGCAGATGGTACAATGGAGAGCGAGATTGGACGAAGGGTCAATGCTGGAAGGAAAGTGATTGGAAGTATGTGGACGATAATGGCGTGTTTGTCCCGTCAGTACTGTATGGAAGTGAGACATGGGTATGTCAAAAAGGCACGAAAGAAAAATAAATGCCGTGGGTATGAGATTTCTGAGAAGCGCATGTGGTAAAACGAGCCGGGACAAGATAAAAATGAATGCATAATGAGGGAGTGTGGTGAGGAGAAGACTATGATGGATAGATATAAAAGTTGTACATTAAGTTGGTTTAGTTACATTGAGAGAATGAACAACGCAAGATTAACGAAACAAATATATGTGGGTGAGGTTACGGGAAAGGCCGGGCCTGGTAGGCCGCGTAAAACTTGGCTGAATCTAGTAGAATCTAAATAAATATAGCGTTTTAATATATTATATAGGGTGTTTTGTAAGATATGATCAAATATTAGTAAAATTACCCCTGCTTTAACACTCTGCAAAATAAATCAAGAGTATTTTAATGTAAGTTTTCTCAACCACGGGAGCGAATTTATTGCGTAAAGGAAACGCCCTTTGAGCACACTACGCCATGGACAACTTTAGTTTCGGATTTCTGTTATCAATAGTTCTGATGTGTAGTACACATATACTATTAATTGGCTTAATCAGTTGATGGCGCATTCACAAAATTGAAGCAATAATTCAATCTACACTTACCTGTAATTTTATAAATTTCAGATGTAATTCTTTTACACGTAGCAAGCATGGTTGAAAACATATTTATACTATGTTGATTATCAAGAACTGTAAGGAACGTTTACCGGTCGATGGCCATGTTTGGAGGCTGAGCGATAGCGACGCCTCCAATTTGGCTGGTGACCGGAACAACCCTTAGTGTTCGTGACGCTCATACTGTTTTTTGCACAATTGTATTAAATTTACCACAATTGAAATGTACAAATTTGTTGTTCTTATTGTAGTGAAATATAGGTAGTATATATATATTTATATATATATATATATATATATATATATATATATATATATATATAATATATATATATATATATATATATATATATATATATACATACATATATATATATATATATATATATATATATATATATATATATATATATATATATCATTTTAAGTTAGTAAGTAAAAGACGACGGTAAGTAAAATACTTACCGACGAGTTGGACCTCGCAACCAATAAACATATCCTACTGCCTTGGAAACAGATATGGTAAATAAACGAAAAAGCTCAATCGTGCAAAAAGGATATTTTCAGAATTAGGAAAATACACTATACATTTGTTGTAACATCTTAAACAACCCTGAAAGATTTTATTTTCTTTTGTCTTATACAATTTTAATTTGGGGCACAGTACTTCATGGAAATGCATTTTCTCTCTTCAACGTGAATCTGTTAGAATTATTGCTAATCTACAGTTGAAGGATTGCCGAATGGCCTTTATTGAATTAAGAATTTTAACGCTGCCTTGTCTATTTATTTTAGAATGTCTTTGTTACGCCAAAAGACATATTGCGCAAGCTAAACACCAATATGACGTACATCACCATGATATTAGGCAAAAGCAAAATATTCGATTAGCATTGAGCAGATTAACTAAATATCAAAATGGACTTGTTTATTATTATTAGTATTATTATTTTTATTTTTTTTATAGCCTAAATGGGCTTAAGCATCTGGGGCTATTAGCCCTTATTTTCTGTATTCATATCTAAATTTTACCAAACAGGTCTATATGTTTTAAATAATTGATAACCTTATCCATATTTTCGTAAATTAAACATTGCTCAAACGTCTGTGGCAGTAGACTTGTTTGACGCTCCAATACGTATTTGCTGCACTCTATAAGAATATGTTTAACTGTTAGGACTTGTTGACATCTATCGCATATAGTTGGTCTTCGGCCTGTTAGCATGTACTCAGATCTTAGGTTTGTATGACCTATGCGTAACCTGGAGAAAACTGCTTGCTCTCTTCTATTCTTGTGGTCCATATACTTTACTTTTTTAACATTTGGATCTTGTCGGTAGTGGTCTGGTGTGTTGTGATTAGTTAAACACATTTTAATGATTAAATCTTTATGGATGCGGTTTACTTCTTCGACAGGCAATGCTATTTCGTCAGATCTTCCACTGTTAGCCATGAGTTTCGCTGACTCATCGGCTAGTTTATTTTCCCTGATTCCTACATGACTAGGTATCCAAGCAATTACAATTTGCTTGTTTGTTTCAATTATATTATGCAACAGGGATTGTATTTCTTGTACAAGACCATTTTGATTATAAGCATTATTTACAGACTGAGTAGCACTTAGTGAGTCCGTGCAAATTACAAGCCCTTGATTTTCTGTACAGCTAGGTATGTACAAGATTGCGTGCTTAAGCCCTATCACTTCTGCCGTGTATACACTTGTATTCATATGCAATGATACAGCATGGTTTATACCTTCACAGATAAAAGAAGCTCCCACTGCTTCTGGTGTTTCCGATCCATCAGTATGAATGAATATGTGATCTTTGTATTTTTATTTTAATTCGGCGTAAAGTTTTAAAAATACTCTACTGGAGACATCCCGTTTCAGAAACTGGATTAATTCTATTGCAAATGTTGGTTTGATCATTAACCAAGCTGGTATTTCATATAAGCATCTGTTATTAATTTTGATTTCCGAGAGTCGATATTTATCTTTTATTTTTCTCACCCTAAAGGCTAACGTACGCGTAATGGTTGGTCTTTCATTAAATATGGTTTCAGAATTGTCGTTGAGTAAAATATTTTGAAATGGATTTTCTGGGTTTGGTATCACCCTATTGCAATATTTTAGGGTTACCATCTCATATCGGTATAACAATGACATGAAAAAACTTTCTCTGTAAACCGCTAATCTTGGGCTTGTTCTATATGCTCCTAGTGCCTTCTTTAGGATGTTGTAATGTATTAATTCGAGAGGAGCTATCCAAGATTTTCGAGCTGCAGCGTAAATTGGTTCCCCATAATCGATCTTAGCCAGAGCTGTGCTGCGGTAAATCTGGAGAAGTGTATTACTATTACTACCCCAGTTTATGTTAGCTAGACAAGTTATAAGATTTAAACATTTTTTACTACGATCAGTTAATTCATGAATGTGGTTTTTCCAGCGGAGCCTTTGATCGAAAAGTAGACCTAGGAACATTGTTACCCTTTGGGCCCTAATCTGTATTCCATTTAGCATTAATATAGGTTCATTGTGCCTTGACCTTAATCGACAAAAATGAGTATATTCTGTTTCTGTAGGAGAAAAAGAAAAACCAATGCTTTGTGCAGTTTCACTAAGTTTATTAATGACACCTTATAGGCATTTATTAATGTCATCCATGGAAGAGGAGGACTTAAAATGCATAAATCTTCTGCATACATTATTCTTCCTACTGAATCACCAACCGCTATTAAAAGTTTGCTTACAGCAACAATAAATAAGATAACGCTCAGAGTAGAACCCTGAGGGATGCCGTTTTCCAGTGTTCCATATATACATCACCTAGCCTCACCCGAATGGTTCTATTTAGCAGAAAACTTTGAATAAAATTCGCCATTTCTCATCCAACTCCTCACTCGTGCAAAGTGCTTAATAAGTTATGCCGCCATGTCATGTCAAAAGCTTTTATCAAGTCAAAAATACGGCAACAGTATTGTTAACAATCTTTTCCATTATCTTCCCTATAGAGCATGTGAAGGAGATTGGTCCATAGCTGCCGAGGAAGTTAGTCGTTCCTTGAGGTTTTAATATGGGGATCACTGTTACAATTTTCCAGATATCAGGATAAGATCCCGTGCGCATATTTCGTTGTAGATATTCAATATTGTATACTTTGTAGATAATGGAAAATGTCGGATCATCTCGTATGATATGCTATCTGGACCTGGTGAAGTATTTCTACACTTTGATAGTGCACGTTCCATTTCTTCTATTGTGAAGGTGACATTATATGAACACATCTCGGCTGTACCAAAATTTAGGGGCACTTCGAGTGTTGATTTAATGGTTTTAAGATCTGCATCATAATTCGACGAACTGCTAACTTTTATGAAATGTGTCACCATATACTCAACCATTTCCTCTATATTTGTTACAGGGCCTTGGTTAATGTTGAGAACTACCGGGATTTTCTTAATACCGTTCCATAGCTCTCTAGAAGTAGTATTTCTACCTAATGAGGAGACGTAGCTTCTCCAACTATTTTGTTTAGCTACAAGTATGAGCCTTCTTGAAATGACTGCTTTAAATTCTACACAATTTTCCATTGTAGGTATTCTGCTGAATTTATTTAGATCCTTCTTCTTTTTTCAACCGCGTTTGATATCTCTTTATTCCACCACGGAACGGATCGTGTAGTTACTCATTTGCTTGATTTTGGAATGGTATACTTATTACATTTCTTGTGAATTTCTCTGCGTTTGTACTTTCATTTGAAAGGAGTATTTCCCAAATTTACCCCACTCGGCTTTATTTGTTTCCCAGCGTATTCGTTTACTAACATCGAAACCACTTCTAGGAAATTTGATTAGTGGACGGAAAAGATTTCTTCGCTCAATACGGACCATTCAATGTTAGGTACTAAAACAGAACTACACATTGACAAATCTAACACAGAAAACGAAGAAGAACGGGAATTTATGAATGTCGGATCTCCATTGTTCAATAAAACGATATTATTGTTGTGAATTAAGTCTTCAATTATCTTTCTAGCGGTATTTGTATCTTGAGAGCCCCAAAGACCATTGTGTGCGTTAAAATCTCCAACCACCAGAAATGGCCAGGAAGTTGGTCGATTATGTCTTGAATATACTGGGGCGCCTAAGAATTGTTTGATAAGTATATGTTACAAATGCACATTGTTGTGGGAGCGGAGGTGAGTATAGCTGTTACTTGAAGATCGGTGTCAATATCTATTTCTTTCGCAGGTATTCCTTCTCCTTTCTATGGCACACGAATCAACGAAGATTAAAAATGTGTTGATGTATTAATCTAGTTTCCTCAAAAACACAATATATTTGGAGATTTGTCTATGATAATCTTTCTTATTTCTAGATAGTGATGAACCAGACCATTACAATTTACTTGTATAATTGTGTGCGCGATTTAATATTGTTGTTATTAAAATTTTGTAAAAATATATAACAGTAAGTGTGTAGACAAAATATAAAATCTATGTATATATGTATATATATATATATATATATATATATATATATATATATATATATACGGACAAAACAAAGGTATAGATAAAATCTTAAAAATCATACGAATAAATAAATAACACAAATACAACACAAAAAATTAATAAAATATCACAGATGTTTTATCACCTCTTTGACTAGAACCTATCTATCACTTCTTTAATTAAACTTTTGATTCTTTCTTTGGACGTGCCCTAGGTTTACCTTTGGGCCACCCTTTTCTCTTGACTGCGTCTATCAAGTCTTTGTCTGTGGATTCAAACTAGATTCTGTGTTTAACCTAGTTTCTTCGATAGATACAATGGTGTCCGAAGAAACACTTCTCATAACATCACGTTTCCTTTTCCACCAAAACTTTCCTTTTCCATTGAAAGATCTGATTCAGTGATGGTAAACTTTGCTTGTTGTGATTTCGTAGGTTTTACTAATTGCTCAATTTGAGATATTGGTGCTTCATTTTCGTTACTATTGGGGTGCTTGCATTTTGTTTAGCTATTACTTGCATAATGGTGGACAACTCTTCTTTTATTATCTTTTTATTTCAGGTAAAAGGAGGTAGTCGAGGTAGAGGATGAAGTAATGTCTGCGTATGATATGGGCGGTGTGGTTACGTTCGTTACTTGTTGTTTAGCTTCCTGGTTGTATGAGGTCCTCCACAATTTGGACACTTAATCGGCTCCTCGCAACGTAACCCTTGGTGAACATCTTTTCCACAGATACCGTTGAGGTTGTTTACATGAAACAGGTGTATGCCCAAAACGCTGATAGTTAAAACAAAGAAAGCGGATTTGGGATATACGGTCGTACTCGCAACGAGTAGAAGTCCGCTTGAACTGTTTTTGGTAACTGTGGGCTATTAAACGTTAAAATGTGATTAGAGTATACTCCAATATTCCTCGAATTTTCGACTTTATTATTTTAACGTTTATGATGCCTTGAGTTTTCTAAACTTTCTTTAATTTCTTCAACTGTGCAATTCAGCAAATCCTTACAAGACACTACACCCTTTGATATATTTAAAGTAGCATGAGGTTCTATAACTACATTCAAGTCTCCGAAACGTGTCAGTTGCATTAATCCTTTAGTTTGTTTACTTGTATTTGTTTCTATCAATAAATAGCCTTTAACTTTTCTAACATTTTTAAATCTCCAACTAAACCAAACAAAGTTTTACTTATATATTTGCTCATTGACGAGAAGTCCCTTTCTTCACATTGAATGAGCAGAAACCGGGAACGACCTCCTTTTGCTGCTTAGATTCAAGATTGCCGATGTGGGAAAATCTTCCCTGTCATAGCCAGGTCTAATGGCACAAATCTGGCTTTTAGGGGATTATGAAGTGGACCTCAACCACTTCCATGTTTAACGAAGTGGCCATGTCATTGTTATTTAATGACACTCATGCTGTTCCACGAGAAACCTCCGTAATAAAGCCACAAGTAGCAGAGCCGGGATACTACGAGAATGCATTCATACTGTGGGGTCGCCTCTTCCCCACAGGCGTTTCAACGCTAGGGACCAGCCGTCCCCTGGCCACGCTTAGCCTTCCTTTGCGCAATCCCTTCAGCACCTAAAACTGTCAAACGACCTTGGGATTGGGGATTTTTATAGAGGTTACCGTTCTCGCAGTCCGGGCGATTAAGCCAAGACCACCGACCACTACCTGTACAACGCTCCATAGCCACACCCTGCTAGGGGTCTGAAGTACAGTTCAGGGTTGTGGTATTCGGAAACGGCTAGCCCTCAATCGTCCCCAGCTAGGACGTCCGGGCTAGCCACACCCGTATACGCTTTTGACGCACATGTCCTAGGAAGGGCTGAGAGCCTGAAGAGAACAAGAGTTGGAGCGAGAGTGCTCCGACTGAAAGGAGTGAAAGTAAGAGAAGCCACTCAAGACTAGTATAAGGAAAGTGTACTTCCAGCTAGGGGGGCGCAGGATTGCCATCCCTGTTCTCGTTAGATACAAAACCCCACGTGGATTGGTCCGCGACACCGTATTCTCTAAAGCTAGCAGTGGCGGTTTACTGCCACGAGCTCACATTTCGGTGTTTTCCTTGCATCACTTAGGATCATCTGCAACGTCACTCCCGTATCCGCCACCTGGGGACGCGCCTAGTAGGTAGTCCAACCCCTAGGAGTATTATTATTATTATTATTACTATTATTATTATTATTGTTATTATTATTATTGTTATTATTATTATTATTATTATTATTGTTATTATTATTATTGTTATTATTATTATCATTATTACTATTGCTACTGAGGACTATAACTGTAAGTGTTACTTAAACGTTTAGATTGGTGTAAAACATTAATATAAAAATACACCATTCAAAACCCAAAAAAGTTAAGTATTTTAATAATATGATGATAAATTTAACAAACTTCTGTCAATCAAAGCTGGATACATACCACGAATTGTTTATGCTAATACTGTATGAAATTAAAAAGAAAATAAAAGTCTCCCTGGTAAACTAAATGTGAATTGTCTGAAAAACTTATGCACCAACTTAAAATTTATATTTATAAATCACGGGCTAGATGCGCTTGGGCTATGCTATCTGAATTCAGTAAGTAGTGTTTTAAGTTCCCCGCCTTCTGTAAGTAAAATGATGTGATATTATTATTTGTATCAGATCGAACTGAATAGAAAACTTTATTATTGTTAAATATTGATAAGAATTTATTTAAGATCACCGAACTTCTGTAGCTCACTCGTGTAATTGTAAAACTGTGATATTTCTCTAGTAGTCCAATGCAACAGATGGGGCTTGGCTTTTAAAAGCAGGTATTAATAAAACTGATCGAATTGAATTTATGTTTTATTTCGTTCTTATGTAGTATTGAACTTATGTGGGTTTTTACCGTTTTGTTTGCTGTATAGTCGTGCTTGACCGTCTCAACTATTGTCGATGCACCTTTAGCTAGGCCAAGCATTTATAGCGCCTAACTATTTTCAACCCCGCAATAGATTTTTCGGTCAGTAAGAAAGAATTTTTATAATTTTACGAAGCTGGTCATACTTGGGACAAAAAGTATCACAACACCTTATCTACTTACCAATTGCCTTGGTAAAACCGCCAAACGCATTACCTCAATGGATGAGAACTAAACGCTAGAGTTTTACGGTGTTTGTTATCGTTTTGGCCAAAGATGCTCTAAAACTATATTCATTTACCAATTTCTTTGAAAAAACGAACAAACGCATTGTCAAGATGGAAACTGATTTGCCAGTTTGGCAAGGAAACCGGTCAAACGCGGTGTTACACTGAGTGTTACAGTTTTACGATGTTAGTCATCTTTTGGGAGCAAATATTAGTTATATACCATTTTAGTTGGAGAAACGACCAAACGCATTGCCTCAATGGACAAGAACTAAATGTTATGGTTTACCGGTGTTAGTCATTATACACTAATTTCGTTGGGAAGATCACCACGCGTATAGCTTCAATAGAAAAAACTTAATGTGATGGGTTACAGCGTTGGTCAAATGCGTTGTTTCGAACCACAAAAACTAAATTTTATTGTTGATTGTAATGGTCAACATCCATAATCCTTATTTGTAAATAAATTCTGTACGAGATTATTTTGATGCACTGGATGTATTTAGTGTTGTGTTGTGCTTATCACGCATTTACAATATTGTATGAACGTGTTTGTACGGTACGTAAGTTTGATGTAAGTATTGCGCCACCGGAATTTGTGCTAGAGCGTTGAGTATTACGTAAGAACGTATTTAGATGTCGTATAAAAGATTTTTAGCTAGAAGAATTAAATTTGCATGAAAAATAATATTTTAGTAAAACTACCGTCCAGAAGACAAACTGTGCCACTGTGAGTCATTGTAATTTCAGGGGTACAGATTTGAATTCCTATGAATGGGTAGCGTAAGTGAATTAATGATATGTTGGTGTTACATTAAACTGGTAGGGAAAATATGTATGTATATTCTACTTGTATAAATGAGTTAGGATTTCACACTGGAAAATAAATGAAAAAAAATAGTATTAAAATTTATTGAATTTGCAGATTTGAGTGTAGTTTTGAATATTGTACTGAATAAATATGATTGTCGAATTTGGAAGGTTATTATGGTTTTTTTCAAAATCTCAAGACCGGATCTTCAGTTGCGCTGGTGTCGTATCAGACAAATGCACGTGACATTTAAACCCTTTGAGAGTGGTTGGTTTTGATTTATCGGGTAAATACTTGATGTCGTTTTGGAAAAGGACATAGGTATCTAGAAAAAAGTAAGAGTAATAAACTAAGGAGGCCTTTGCTAGAGTACTCTTAGATAGAACGGTCTCCAAAAATTTAAATAACGTGTAATGTGAGATTTTTAATAAACGCTAATTGTCATTTTTAAAGAATTGTATATGAGACGCAGTATACAAACTTTCAAAGTGATCTTTTCTAACTAAGAAAGAGCTTTTCAACATTGTCAATTTAATTTGAGATCATTGAATATCAATAATACTAAAGTAAATACATGTACATTCCTCAGAAGTTCAATCCCGTTGACTAGGATAATACAGCTTACAAAGGACTAAGGAATTTATACGTAAGAGCAATTTTAGATATATTTGAATGGCGGGCGCTTGATTGTCCTATAGAGATGGCATTGTTCATATTATAAATTTTACCTTTACAATAAAGATGATCAGTCTACCGCTTGTTGCATGTGTAGATAAGCAAGAATAGAGTAAGACTTACTAGAGGTAAGGTAATTGAATTTTTGCTTGGGAATTGCATAATTGCAGCAGTTCTTCTACAATTAATATCAAAAACTTGTTTTAATAGAGTTAGTTATTTACATTATTCTCAATGATCCATACCCAACAATTTTATTGTTGAAGTAAAAAGTTAACTTGGTTATTACAGATCAACAGTACTGTATTATATCTCTTTGTTTTTTTATTCCTTTTGATATTTTGAACATGTTCATAACGATTGGCCTGAGATTTGTTCATTTTGGGACAGGTCTACTATATAATTTAACTGCCTATATTTAATTCGTTTCATTGAATATACAATATTGGCCTTGGTTACAGAGGCTGTTTATCACAATATTTATCACTATTTTTATTTATAATAGGTCCAGATTTGAACCAAAGCGATTAATACTTGAAAATGTTTAAATATGTTCTAATGATAAACATTTCATACAGTACTGGAGAGAAAATATAATATAGAATGTTATGTCTGTTTTAATTTTGAGACAAGAGTTTGTGATTTTGTGGTTAAAAATTAATAGACTTAATTGTTATTTTTTCTACGAAAGTGCGGCATGACAGTTTTCCTGACACACAAACTGACATTGAAATTTCCGCAATAATGTGGAAAGTTTTTTTGTCGCAGGCATTTCTCCACTCATTCTATACATTCAAATTTAAACATGTAAACAGGTATGTATATAACTGCTAATATTAATGCCCGAAAGTAACGACTTTTTGACAAAGCTAGAAGCTAGCTTGAACGAGGAAGATGACGTGTAAGGGCCATTCTTTCCATCAGTATTTCCAATGATCTTCTTTGAACTTTTCAACTTTGTCCTCGACGGAATCATCTACATAGTTCTCTGCAACCATTGACGATTTCCAGCCCGCATGCCGTTTTAAACTCAAAAGGTCCCCTCCAGCATTAGCAACCAGTGTTGCAGAGATACGGCGGAAACAATGACCAGTAACTGCGGATGGATTTAACAGGTTTAAATAACATGCAATCTTCTTAGGGATTGCTCCAATTGTATTCATCCCAACAGGCTGCGCTCGCATTTCGTCATAAGGTACTTTCCGCACTTATATACAATGTACTATTCCAACTTAGGTGATTAAAGAATATTGATGACAATTATAAATATTATTTCATAATTATGCTTGGGTAAATTCAAAAGTATGCAGATATCGTCTTACCACCTTGGATTAAACCAGTATACAATATGCATTCAATAATTTTCTGGTAACGCATTTTCTTAAACTTTGGGCGATTTCGTTTTAAATGTTAATTGAACCTAAAGATGTTCAGATGTGTTTGTTGTTTTGGATTAAGATAAGATTATTACGATCATTGGGACGAAATTTAACGTACTCTTTTAAAGCGAAAGGATGTTGTGCAAATTGGTTGACTGAGATTACATTGTGCAATATTTCATCGAGTAGGCTACAATTCTTCCTTACACAATCGGGTAGGATTAAAATAAAAACTCGCCTATGAGTATGGTGGAATTATGGTGGCGCCTAAAGACTGTTTTACCGGCCGGAACTTGTTTTTATGATTAAGTGTGTGGTTTTTGAAAGTAAATTTTAACTACTTTACATCTTATATCCAGCATGCGCATCTGCTTTGTAGTTTGCCTGGCAACCCGAAATGTTATAATGTGATGCATTTGCTACCTGCGCTACGTTGGGACACCAACTGGATGGTCTAGATTCACTTTATTGCCAAATTAGTTGGGAAAATGCCCAAACACTCGATGGGCAAGAACGAACGATCAAGGTTTTGCTTTCATAAAAAAATTGATAGTGTTACTATTATAAGCAAACATCAAAATGCTGTTGCTTTGTGTCACTGCACTATTTTCCTTCTAGGTTTGAGGTAAGCTCAAGTCGGCATCTTGGGTTATACGTTCAATTTTTGTCGTTTTTTATAATTAAACGTTTTATTAAAATAACGCGCATTGAAAAGATTAGCTAAAAATCAATAATTTTTGCTTGAATGATAATAGTATAGCTACTGCACTTCTAGACCACTTTCATGAGGCGTTGCGAGTTTCAAGGTCAAAGTTCATTGTTCCTTTTAAGTTCATCGGGAAATTTAAAGGTCATACCCCGGCGAGTCTTAGAATAAAAATTCATTAACCTTCTAATATAAGGCCGATTCTAACTCACCGTGTATGTACGCCCCCCCCCCCTCTTCTAGCTTAAAGTTTATTAACCCTTAAAAGTTGGTCAAATGACATCAGTAGTAACTAACATAAGGGCGATGCTAACTCAAACAGTCACTAGAAAAGTCACTAGATTTTCAAGGCACCTTGTGGCGAAATCAACATAAAACGAAGTCAGACCATTTCTAAACATAGCTGGTTCTATGGACGGTGTACGCTCAAGAGCAATGGACCAAAGCAGCCGACCTGAGAACAACGGTGGAACGCTTGAAGCAAGAATGTTCGGAATTAAAATTCGATGCGCAACATGCGGCGGTTTACGGGCGAGGTGATTATAGTGAAGAGGAGTGCAACGTCCTAGCGAAGAAGTATGAAACAGGAGTAACGATATGTGAAAAGTTTTTAAATTTAAAGAAAAATGAAAAATGTTTTGTTGAAGAACTAAAAGCTGCGCAATTGCATCGGTTCTGCAACGATATAAGAAAATGGACAGCATCTCGTGATGGTAGCAGTTCTTCATTGTCAGATGCAGATTAGCCTACTGATGCAATTCTCAAAGCACACTCTCCCCTCTACTATCAAAACCGTGATGCAGTAATATATAGATGGATAGTTCCGGTGTCAACAATAATTCAACAGTGTTCTCGAATCAGTAAAGATAGATCTACATGCATTGAACAGCAGCACTTTCTGTAAATTCTTAACGAACATGAAAGAGTTGGAGATGGGCGCAAAATGTTTATTAATGTAATACTCAATGCACCAAAATAAAATACAATCATATGTTTTGTGTTTCATTTCATGTAAAAGCTACATTCTTTGTTAAAATTATTGCTACGACATTGTAAATAATTTATTTCACAAATTAAAAGTTAAATATCTACTTATAAAGCTATATCGTCTTTATTACGCATAACTTATTCTTGGACTCCACCAGGTATACATCAGGATACTTTATTGTCTGTAATTCGTGTCCATAAAACCTTCCCAGTACAGGTGTTCCTTCCAACATGTACGTAGTGGGGTTAGTAATGCGAACCTTCACAATCTTAAATGGTTCACTAGATCAATTGTGTGTGAAACCTTTTAAATTTACTGATTCCTACTATGTCAACCACACAACATCGATTTCTATCTCATGTTTTTATGTGAGTGTAAGCCTCTAGCTTTGTATGATCTTTAGGCTTCATTCCGGTAGTTGTATGCTTACGGTTGTTATAATCCATCGTTACGGTATCAATTGTATCAATTCATTTATATTTACCTTGTAGGCTAAACGTCTTATATAGAGCGCATTTAATGGTTTTCGTAACACGTTCCGAAATTGGTGCCTTTTCTGTGCTATAGGATGAGTAATGATTTAGTAAAATGTACATTGCAGAATTCTTTTCCTACATCTGTCTGCTAATTTTTAGGTATCCGACCTTGTTTGAACATTGTTTACATGGCCTTGGTAACTTCTTGGCCTGTTTTCGTTTTTAATCCTTCAGTCCACAAGTATTTCGAAAGAGAGTCGATAACCATTGATATGTACTTATAGCCCTTATTTTCTTTGGCATATGTGTTAAATTCAGCCAAACCTGCTTGCCAAAGGTCATTAAAATATTTAATTATTGTTCGCCTTCGTTTAAATTCTTTTCTGGCAGATTTGTGCGATTCGTTGACGAGTCATAATTTAGACATGGTACTAATTTATCCAAAATTGATATAGTTTTTGCTCCAAGGCTAGATAAGCGTTAGTGTTTCCTTTAAAAGCTTTCTGAACTGCTTGTAGACATAAATCAAGATATCCTTCACTTATGCCATCACTATCTTCTTCCAGGTCCGCCAACTGTATGAAACGGTTTCCATCCAAATTGAACCTTGTTGGTAAATAGTATTGGCAACATTGCTGGGTGTCCTATTCTCGACATCAAACTGATTACCATCAATCAGTTTAAACTGAGGGGCACTGGACATGTTAACGTCTAAATTTGTTAAGGGGCATTTTAGTTATATGTCGACATCAATCCATTCTCATTTCTACTGTTTAAAAAACGGCTGTTTTCAATGTATCCTTCCTCATATAGTTCTTCTGCAATTGATATTATGTTATTTATGACAACTGAGTTTCCCACCAATTTTCTCGCCCACAATACCCCTAGATCAAGAATTAGTTCATGTACGTCATTCCACCTCCCTTGGTTGTGGGCGATGATGATACCAAGGGTTTGATTACTTGTGTATACTTTTTGCTGCGGCTTCCTCGAATTTGCCCACTTACATCATAATCTCGCCTTACAACATTCGTAGCTTCTAAAATACTTCTATAGTTTTCTCTATCTTTTGAATTTACTAGATTTAAATTTCGTTCATTCATAATAAGCAGATCACATAAACCTGGAATCCCTTTACACGTAACGCCTTTAATAAACATATAGTTTCCTTCCATTGTAACGGGAATATTACCAATTGTCCATTTTTCTGTTTTGGTATCATAATGGACTCCATGAATATGATCAATAGCACCTTCAGGATCCCTCATAGTACTTTCAACGTATATACGAGGTAATTCATTGTACTGCTTGATAAATTCTTCTGAGATAGGTTCATTACAGGTAGTAGAATCATCTGTTCTTCTTCTTCCTCAGTATTAATGTCTCCCACTACAGGTGTATCTAAGAAAGATGGTGTACGAAGACCTGGGGAGGATTTATTTGAAAAAAACGGTAGCTGAGTTAGCGGGCTAGTAGCACCCTTTCGTGGATCACTTAATGGAGTGAATCCTGGTGCCCTTTGAACTTGAGCTAGTGTGCTAGTGGAGGTAGCAGCGTGTATTCTTGGAAATATGAATAGGGGTGGTTGTTTTGCTTTAAAGTCAATGCTCCTTTTTATATGTTTTAATTTTTTTATCTGGATAGATTTTATGTACTATTTCAGTTAGAGGTTCTATTAGCGGCTTATAAGTACTTTTAAATGTTTTTTCATTATCAATGCGAACAGTTTTAATACCGTCATATTTACTACTAAAATACTGAAAGCAGTTTAAGGTGTTATATATTCATCAAACCTTTTTCTATAGCGACCATTATTAATTTCGGTATCTTTGTTTACGACTATGAAACCAAACGGATCTACCCAGCACTTTGAACACCTGTCCCGAAACAGTTTCATGCTTATGGTGTATGATCCTCATACGCATGTTTTAGGTTTAATTCATCTTGCTCAAGTAATATAATTAGATTGGTATTATCCTGAATTGATTGCTTTGGAATTTCATCGAAGATAAAAATAGAGTTTGATTTTGCACAATTAGGCTCAATCACATCTTGATTATCACTTAAGGTAAATTAACCTATAGGTATCCTTCATTGGAAATAATATTTCCTGTAAAAGTTTGTACTTGTTTTGATTCAATGACTTGGAGTATACGTATACATGTTTAAATCTAAAGCCATTTTTCTCAGTAAGCAGACTGATCATTGTGTTTGTTTTACCACAATTGCAGGGGCTGCATATAATACCACGTATATTATTAGGAAGCAAATCACCATGTTTGGGAGTACTAGACTTTCCATCAAGGTCATGATTTTGAATTGGAAGTTTTTGTTTCTGAGCAACTACTTTCATCGTTAATGATTGAAATAAAACTGAACAAATAATTACATTTTTATTTATACACTAGACATACAGAGTGTATATCATAATTTTTTTCATTCTCTAGTGAGTGTGTTGTACTGCACAATAGCGTCATGGCGAATAAGACCATAGACAACGATTCCATCATCGAAAGGTGTTAGAGATTCCATTTCCAACCTGATATCTACTGTTGAGTTTTTAAAGGATTCATTTTGTTTAGAGCAGTCCATTACAAATACTGGACATGATTTGAATTCGGAATAATTGAATTATGCGTCTTTATCATCTTCACCATAGTAATCACATCCGAATTTAAAAAAAAAATAAGTAGGTATGTATTGGTTAGCACTGAAGTTCAAATGCATTGCTTCATATGGATAATACTCAGAATTCAGATAGATGTGCCTTGAGGTTTCTGATGTCAATGTGATCAAAATTTCCGGTTCTTGCAGACTTTGTGTACCTTTCACCTTGTTGGAATGCAACAATTATCCAACGTAGTTTTTCCAGTTGCGTTGACGTTTTATTGGCCATTCATATAACTAACTGTTAAGTGTGGTACTTTCCATTTAATTTTATTTAAGGTTATTGCTGCATCAACTTTACCATAATAACAGTTTATATCTGTTCTACATCGAATTCAAATCAACTCTTGACGCACATTCACGATTACTAGGTGATAATTCTTTATTCCAAATATGTGATTCAGTGGTATGCATACTGTGAAAGATTTTTGTCCATTTTGCTCATCGAATTCTGCTTGTAATGGTTCTTCATTATTCAGTGACCACCCCAAATGGCTTAGTGCTTTGCTCTTGCTTACCGTATAAGAAATATACCCCTTAAGTGTAGATGTTATGCCTGGATTTCTGCAAACGTTTACTCCTTGACCACCTAACTCATAACGAATTTCGTCGAAAAGAAAATTGGGAAAATTATTGGTTAAGTTGCATGATTTTCTTTGATCTTCTGTTTTCAGTTCAAGCTTACCTTCTATTTACAGTAAACTATGATAGGTAGCCGTATTTAGATCTTGACTTTGAATTAAGATGCTTACTTCTTCAAAAAGGTCCATATTTAAAAGATCCATGCGAAAGATAGACAACGATTCCATTATCGAAAGGTGTTAGAGGTTCCATTTCCAATTTGATATCTACTATCGAGTTTTTTAAGGATACATTTTGTTTATAGCAGTCCATTACAAATACTGGACATGATTTGAATTCGGAGCAGTTGAATAATGCATGGATATCATCTTCACCATAGTAGTCACATCGGAATTTCAAAAAATTGCGATAGGCAGGTATGTATTGGTTATCACTGAAGTTCAAATGCATTGCTTCATATGGATAATACTCAGAATTCCGATACCTTAAGGTTTCTGATGTTAATGTGATCAAAATTTCCCGTTCTTGCAGACTTTGTGTACCTTTCACCTTCTTGGAATGCAACAATTATCCAACGCGGTTTTTCCAGTTGTGTTGACGTTTTTACTGGCCATGTCTGGGGTTGCTAGTTTTAAAGCAGGTAATTCATATAACTCCCATTGATGAAATGGAACAGTAATAATAGAATTTTTATTAATTCCTTGAAACAAGTCATGTTTTTCAGCATCACTAAGTGTGGTACTTTCCATTGAATTTTATTTAAGATTATTTCCCCATTAACCTCACCATAGCTGTAGCAGTTTGTGTCGCTTCTAGATCGAATTAATATCAACTCTTGATGCATATTCACGATTACTTGACGCTAATCCTCCATTATTCCAAATATGTGGTTGAATAGTATACATACTGTAAAGGATTTTTCTCAATTTTGCCCATCGAATTCTACTTGTAATGGTTGCCCATTCTTTGGTGACCACCCCAAACGGCTTATTGCTTTGCTCTTGCTTGTCGTATAAGAAATATATCCTTTAAGTGTAGATGTTATGTCCAGATTTCGGCAAACGTCCACTCCTTGACCACCTAACTCATAACGAATTTCTTCGAAAAGAATGATTTTGCTTCATCTTCCTTTTTGAGCTCCATCTTACCTTCTACGTACAGAAAACTATCGTAAGTAGCCGTAATTAGATCTTAACTTTGAATTAAGATGTTATTTCTTCAAAAAGGTCCATATTTGGAAGATCCATACGAAAGACAAATTTGAATATCTATTTAATTATAGTACCATCAAAATGTACCTCTTGACAGACGTTTAATGACTTACTATAGGGATGATGTCTTTTATATGAATTTTTGAAAGATGGAATTGGTCCTTGACTAATACTCAGACCCATATTCTTTTAGTTCTATATATTACTAGTGATGTCGGTATTGAGTATTCCTGGTAGATTTATCTAGACAATAACCTGATGGAACTGAAACGTCAATCTCATTTAATGCTTTTGCAGGTTTCCCGTTTCGATAAGATTCTTTTCTAGTGATGCACTCTAGGTTTAAGTATTTTGATGTCTAACGCAGGCGTATATAAAATATTTGGTTCTAATATTTTAGACTCAAATCCTAGCATGCGACCAATGCTATTTTCTTTAGTTAAATCGATGTTAAATGAACTGTTTATCTCACATTTAATTGTATTGTTGTTTGCTCTAATGATAAACCTTTTGTGTGGGTATCTTAGTTTTTAGATAATCGTTGATAATTACTTGCAAATGAGATGGGTTTGTTCTAAAATAAAATCTATCGTTGCCTGTATAAATGTTGCTAATTCTGTTGCAACCGTGAAATCCAGTCAATCCCATAACGTATTTCTTCCCCAAATCTAGTTCTATCGGTGGATAGAAGTTGCAGCTAGCTATGTTACCAACACCTTCTAAACTGAATGTTATTGACATAACTGAGAAAATTTGAGGTTGTATTGATTGTTTATTTGAAAGGGTAGGCATAGGTGTCCGCAAATAATTTTACTAAATTCTTGATCTTGGTTGTGATTGTAATATATTTTACATTCCCGAAAGTAGTTAATCACTTCGATTGGTGGTCGCAGATTACCGAAACTATCGTAATACTATGCCCTTTTACATCGCTTTCTGTAGCAAACTGAATACGTGCCAGATCCGCTTTGTCAACCTAAGTTAATAATTCCAGGTTCATTTTTCCATGGTAATTTAGGCATTCTATCTCACATAAAAATATCCCTGAAGTAGGGCACATTTTTGGTGTATTTCTTTAAATCAATGTCTGTTAACGGTCTTTCGGGTAATCTATTCAGTTTTTGGAAACTGTTTCAAGTATATTGCACCACCGCCAGATTTGTATGGCTTTAGATAAAGTGCGCCACCTTTATTTTTTGGAATTTTTAGCTTCATTGTCTGCTTTAGCAATTCCCGATGCACCACAAGCTAAAGCACCGATTGCCGGTAATCCTGCGAATAGCAGAATAAGAAATGGTAAAAACCCTCCTTGTTTAGGTAAAGGCATGAATCTTGGAACTTTTATTGCATTTTCGTAAATGCAATAAATTTCCACCATTGCATAACGATTTTTTCTTATGATTGGATCTGCGTTTGCACCCCATTCCTAATTTTCTGTTTGCTTTCACGGTGCTACAGACTGACAAAGCTGCAGTTCGTTCACCTAATGTTGCGTCTAATGATTCTTCTTCTAAAATTTGGTTTGCTTTATATAATCTCTGTAACCCATATCACGAAGTATGCACTGAGCATTGAATTGATTATTACCAGGGTCACCGCATGCAAGTCGTATCTACAAATTTGTACCAGGACCACAATATTGATAACCAGGTAAATGCAATTCAACCGGAAGTTTATTGATTAGAGTATTTACTAAACCACCTGAACTCGCTTCTTCAATGTCTTTATAAATGTCATCATTACTACCATAGAATTCTTTCTCACGAAAACGACGGTAGTGAACGACTTGTTGCATGAACTTTTCATAGAAACACATCATATTGTAAGATTCAAGAAATTCCAATCTATACCTTATTATATCCTTTAAATTGAATAGTTCTTCTACATTATCAGCATTGAATGTGCAACAACAGCAGTTGTAGTTTTCTATCATAACAGTTTTCAAAATTCTATTATATCTTTTAATCAATTTCCAATTGTAATAAATACCAAAATTGCTAGATAGAGGTTCATAATTTTGATTATATATTATATATTCTTCTTCGTTTACATTGTACCAATCAATTTTGTTTTTCAAGTTCTTGGGATCGGAAAAATTGTGATTATACATATGAATGCTATCTTAGAAGGTCATTCCATTCCTTGATATCCAACACTACATTATTGCTTTGATCACAGTTGCCACACCCCATTCGCACTACTGGTGCAAGGTTAAGGTGTGTATTGTACCCAATTTCCATATGTTTCGCATGATGAGTATCATTTGATAGTTTACAATAAATACAATCGATTAAGTATTCATTAGTTGTTTGTTTATACACTTCTTCCTCATGCTGAAATGATGGCCAGTCAGTATTAGAAGAATAACAATCATCTTATTTTTGTTCGTTTTTATTATTACACTACCACCATCAATTTTTTCATGGCACCAATAACACAATGTTAAATCTTTATTCATATTGTCACTGCAACCATGTGGGGTATCCGTATATAACGGTGAACTTCTGATTTTGGATTGTTCCAGGACTCACTTTATTGCTGCTTGCATTATAACTACTTTACTTTCTCACAATTTTACTACGACTAAACACTGTTTCAGAAATTATTCCAGTTAAAGCATGCGTAATTTACATATTTTAGGGTTACAGCAATACCATTAAAAACGAAATGTTATGCTTGTTGTTTTTCCGGCTGCACCCAAACTACTTATGAACACATCGGGCCAGAATTAGCCAAAAATAAATTCCCCCCCCCTTGGGCGAAAACTCCCTTTGGGCTTATTTACGTATATACCACATATATCAAATTGGGGGAGCTACCCCCTAATACAAAAACTGCCCCTATCAGTAGGTGACAAAGATATTTGATGATGCTGTCACTGTAATTTTTAGTTGAGACCCGAACCGACTATTTTTAACTATGACGCGACCACCTTTCAGTGACCGACTATTTTTAGCTGTGATGCATCCACCTTTTTAGTGAGGACGCGAACCAGCTTTGTTTATCAATTATCTGACCACATTTTTGACAATGAAACTGGCACCGCCGCTTGACCTTGAGACGTGGCAACACTGTAAGATGGTCTAGAAGTGAAGTAGCTATACTACTAATGGTCATCTAAAAAAGGCCATCGAAGCTTGAAAATTTGAAAAAGATCACGAAATACAGCTTGATAATGGTTTAGGTTAAAAGCGCCGAAAGTGAAGCTAGACGGAAGGTATTGCGCCGCATGGGACTAAACTGGATCCCAAGGAACAACTTGACCAAAGGGCACCTAAAACAACCACTATTACTTGACTACTCCGGCAAGCTCGTTGGCATGGCCATTCACACTGGCAATCCCTATTTCCTAAATTAGTGCAATAAACATGGTAATAAGTATTATTAACGCCCGGGTCGTCTAACTGAAGCACCACTTAGTTAAATGTCTACTGAAAGCTAGTATACATACTATAAAATACTTCTATATATATATATATATATATATATATATATATATATATATATATATATATATATATATATATATATATATATATATATATATATATATATATATATATAAGCGAAAGCGCTTTGTCGCTTAACTGGAGGAAGTAGAAGTTATGACCGATTAATAAGTTCTGATTATCCTAAAGCTCCTTGATCAACATTGTTCGTTGAAAGTTAAAAGTTTTTGATGATATCTAAACTTTGTGCTTCTTTCCTAGTCACATTCATAACTACTTCACCGAAAAACCCATTGTATGCATGAATTTCTTTAATAGTGCGTAATTCTTTATTATAGTTTAACTGACAGAGGAAAATTAAGCCAATTATGAACCAAAAATTAAATGATAATTCCGCATTGGTTTAAAATGATGACCAACGTTATAAGACTATAAAGTTTTTCCTCAAACAAATTGAAATGCAAGGCAAAGCTATTAGAAAGAAGCCCGTTACAGTTTCATGGAGGTCTTGTTAACATCAAAATGTAAGATATATAAATCAGCATCGTGATTTTAATAACAGCTCAAGTGAAACTTTTTCTTTGAAATATATTATGTAGATAAAATATTCTAGATTTTTTTCTAAGCTAATTAATCTTTTATCTTATTTAAATGATTTCATCATTTATAATCTATTATGTTACGTATATGTTATTTTCTTCACCTTTCAATGCATTTCTTTAAAAAAAAGTTGGAATATACCTGTTAAGTGAAATTTATACTTTTTTAAATACGGGGTGGCCGAGCCGGGAGGGAGTGGAAGATTGTACAAAGACGAAAGTTAGAGAAATGATTTTTGGACCACGGGTAGACATCAATAGGTACTACATTTTAAAAATATTGTTGATCATAACGGGCGTTTCATGTTGTAGGAACAAACTAAACTTATACTTTTTTAATGAAACACCCTGTATATTATTACATTTTTGGATAGCCCATAAAACACGCTTTCATTTGATACCAAATCGTATGGGTCTATCTCCTTTGGTTTTAGAGATGGTCAATTATTTTCGAAAAAATTATCCCACTTGCGGTTGCCGCCACTAATTTGCTAGGTAACTTTTGTTTATTTTAAAATTACAAAACATTTTTGGTGGTCCTGCAGTATTTAGAAATACCTTAATTTTCAGATTTTTTTAATAATCTACACTGTTTGTAAAAACAACTTTCTTTAATTTTTTTAAATGGCACCCCCCCCCCCCATTATGTTTGTGTCATTCGATGCTTTGTTTAATATTCTTTCTTTTTCATCAAGCATGTCATACCTAAAATTAATAAGTTTAAAAATATTTTCAGTTTATTTGAGAAATTGCGATTGTAATACAAAAATACTGAAAATAGGGGTATTAAGTTGGCCATGGGATTGTAGTTTCTTGCTAAAAAAATGTTCAAGTAAAAACAAGAGTTAAATTACAAATTAGTCTAATAAATTATTTTAAATTTAACAAACTTTTTTGAACAAAATTAATGCATAAAACACACTAGCTTCTAGGCAAACTTAAATCAGTCCTTAGTAAATTAAAAATTATTATTAATTTTATTAAATACATAAATAAAAAGTTTACCTCGAGTAGGATTTGAACCTACGACCTGTACTTTGCTAGAGTACCACGCTAATCGATGTAAATTTTGTCTTTATGTATGTAGAACTGATGTGAACTCTTATTCGTTCATAACAAAACTTATAATCAAATCCTTAGTAAAATTTGGTTATGTTCAGATCAACGATTTAATTCTTTACGTCTTCAGATCAACGATTTAATTCTTTACGTCTTTTTGTAAATGCAAACAAAACAACAACAATAAAATGAAAAAGAAAAAAATCAAAAATCAATTTCTTATTAAACGCTGGAATGTTCTTCCTTCAACTTCAATACATTTATTAACACGTCGCACAAAATTATTTTTCACTAACTATAATATCGGCCATGTGATATTTAAAAAAAAAATTCTGATTATTTCCTTCATATTTTCTGCTGTGGTTGAAATTTCTTTATGCACATAATCTTTTATGTAGCCCCACAAAAAAAATCGAGCGAGATGAGATCAGGTGACCCCGGTGGACAAGAAATGGGTCCTCCCCGACCTATCCACTGATTTTCTTTCCAGTGGTTTAAAAATGTTCGTACGTCTCGATGGTAGTGGGCGGGTGCACCATCATGCTGGAACCAAATACTTCTATAAACTGCTTCATTAATATTTTGAAGAAGGTTAGGTAGCAAATCTCTTAAAAAATTTAGATACACCTCGCCGGTTAGAGTATCTTCAAAAAAATACGACATACAACATGGGGCCCAATAATTCCTCCCCACACATTTAGTGACCACCGATTTTATTGGTCAACATGCCCGATCCAATGAGGATTTTCAGTGCTATAATAGTGCTTGTTATGTCTGTTCACTAAACCATTATTTTTGAAGGTGGCTTCGTCACTAAATAATATAGAATTGAGAAAATTAAGAACTTTTGCAATTTTTTGCAAAAACTAGCTAAAATTAATTCTTCGTTCAAAATCTTGAGCATATACGAGGGGAGATTTTTAAGTTATCTACCTAGCTATGAAGGAAAACAGATATATGAAAACAAAAAATTTATTTTTCTACATAAATTCCTCCTATATTAACACATTTAGTCCAACGAGGCTCCACTTGTCCTATACCTTCAGAAAAAAATTTATTTGTTTGTTGAAGAGCTTCATCCGACTCAAATCGTTTACCCCGTAACTGTTTTTTTAAATTTCTGAATAAAACAAAGTCGCATGGTGCTAAATCGGGGCTATACGGAGGATGGGCAAGCTCTACAAAGCCGCACTCATTCAAAATGCCATGCACGATGTGCGCCTTGTGAACGCGGCAGTTGTCATGAAGCAGCAATGTCTTTTCACGATGCGAGTTCGGCCGTTTTCGCAAGACAGCGGTTTTTAAGTTCTTAATTGTGTTACCATAAGCTTCAGCGTTTACTGTACGCCCTCTTTCCATGCATTCCACTAACAAAATACCCTCAGAATCCCAGAAAACTGTTGCCATCAACTTTTTTCCCGAAAATTTCTTCGGCGTTGGGAGCCTTTGTGAACCCACTGCATCGATTTCTGGTAGCTAGATGGGGTCCCAGTTATAAACCCAGTAAAAATTTTATTCAAAAAGTCACGGTCTTGCACCAAAGCCGCCAAATTGTCTCGAGAAATTTGTTCCCTTCATTATTTTTGCTCCGGTGTGAGCAACTCTGGAATCCAGGATGCAAACATGTTTGTCATCCCTAAGTCCTCATGCAAAACTTTTAATGCAGTTGTTTCCGATATGATGAGTTCTTTGGCATCCACGGAAAGAAATAAAATAATTTTAATAACAATTTTTTAGGATAATTATGCAACCCCTTTTATAATAAGTTAATTACGAGAATATGCAGCATTGTGAACACAGATACAATAATCTATGCCAAACAAACGCTTAAAACTTCATGTCTAACAGAGGTTAATAGACATCGAAGTGCTAACTTGAAAAATTAATAGAAATGAAATAATTTTAATTATAATTTTTTTAGGGTAATTATGCAACCTCCCTTTTATACGTTCATAACGGAAAGAGGCAACGTTGTAAAACAAAAAAATAATCTGTCAGAATGACGTTTAAAACTTCATGTCAGATAAATACATGTTAGCTTAAAACAATTCCAAACCGCCCGTATCTATAAGATATCAATAATGCAGTATAACCATTTTTATTCACATTTAATTAATTTTTTGACTAACCTCGCGTTATTAAAAACTTTATGCAGAAAATGACGTAAAAAATTAAATTTCCTTTAAAAAATTAGTTTACGCATTTTCTTACACCCGCAACCGCACCCGCACCCGCACTCACACACGCACACGCACCGCACCCGCACCCGCGCTCGCACCCGATCCGCACACGCACACGCACGCGCACCCGCATACGCACCCGCACACGCACCGCACCAGCACCCGCACACGCAACCGCACACGCACATGCACACGCATACGCATACATACGCACAAGCACACGTACACGCAACCGCACCCACATCCGCACAAGTACCGCACCGCTCCCGCACACGCACCCGCACCTGATCCCGCACCCACACGCTCCCGCATACGCACACGCATCGACACGCGCAACCGCACCAGCACATGCACCCACACCGCACCCGCAACCGCTCCCGCAACAGCACCCGCACCCAGGCCGCACCAGCAACCTTATCCGCACCGATTTCGCACACGCACACAAACCCGCACCCACTCGCACCTGCACCCGCACGCGCACCCACACTCGCACCCGCGCCCTTACGTGTAACCGTACCCACAACCGTTCCTGCAACGGCACCCACAACCGCACCAGCTCCTGCACCGGCACCCGCACTCGCACCCGCACACGCACACGCACACACCATACCTCACCCGCGCCCGCACACGCACACGCACATGCACACGTAGACGCACACGCCCACGCACACGCACACACGCCAACGCACACGTGTACGCGCTCGCGCACGCATACACACATACTCTAAATTCACACTACATACACACAAACACACACACGCACACGCACGCTCGCACGCAGGCGGGCTTGCACGAACGCACGCACACGCGCACCCACGCACGCTCCCACATGCACAAGAACACGCACCCGCACCCATACCGCACCTCACCTGCTCCCGCACCCGCACCCGCACCGAACCCGCACATGCGCCCGTATCGGAACACGCATCCGCGTCCGCATCCTCACCCGGACACGCACCCGATTCCGCACCCGCACACGCACCAGCACCTGCACACGCACACGCACACGCACCAGCACCCGCACGCACACGAACACGCACACGCATACGCACACGCACACGCACCAAACACGCACACGCACACGCACACGCACACGCACACGCGTACGCACCAACGCAACTACCATTCCACGCACGCACCTACGCACGCACACGCTCCCACGCGCACAGAAACACGCCCGCCCACACCCACACACGCACCCGCACCCAGACCAGCACCCGAAACTGCACAGGCACCCGCACCTCACCCGCACCCGCACCGCACCCGCACCGTACCCGCACCCGCACCCGCACCCTCACCCGCAATCGCAACCTCATTCGCACCCGCATCCGCGCCCGCACCCGCCCCGCACCCACGCACGCAATCGCACACGCACCCACACCCGCAACCGGTACCGTACCCGCACCCGCACACGCACCCGCGCCCGCACCGCCCCGAAACCGCTCCCGCACCAGCACCGCACCCGCTCCCGCTCCGCACACGCATCCGCACCCGTACCCGCACCCGGACCCGCACCTGAATTCGCACCCTCACCAGCACCGCACACGCACACGCACACGCACCACGCACACGCACACGACACGCACACGCACACGCACACGCACACGCACACGCACACGCACACGCACACGCACACGACACGCACACGCACACGACACGCACACGCACACGCACACGCACACGAACACGCATACGCACACGCACACGCACGCACACACGCACACGGACACGCACACCCCCGCCCACAACCACACCCGCTCCCGCGCACCCACACGCACACGCCCGCCCACACCCACACCGGCACCCGCGCCCAGACCAACACCAGCACTCGCATCCGCACACACACACGCACAGGCATATCCACACGCACACGCACACACACGCACACACACGCACACACACACACACACACACGCATACACAAGCAAGGGTATTTTTTGCATTAATTTTATTCAAAAAAGTCTCTTAAATTTAAAATAATTGATTAAATCAATTTGTAATTGTTATATTTACTCTTGTTATTAGTTGAAAAATATTTTTAGTGAGAAATTACAATTCCATGGCCAACTTTATGCGTATAATTTCTTTCTTTTTGTATTACAATCGCAATTTCACAAATTAACTTAATATTTTGAAAATTATTGATTTTAGGTATGACATGCTTGATGAAAAAGAAAGTCATTTAAAAAAATTTTTAAAAAGTTTTATTTATAAACAGTGAGATACGTATTATTAAAAAAAGATCTGAAAATTCAAAAATTTCAAAATAGTACTGGACCACATACAATTTTCTGCCATGTTAAAATAAGCAAAAGTCACCTAAAAAATCAGTGGTTGCGACCGCAAGTGGGATTTTCAAAAATGTAATAATATATAGGGTGTTGCATTTAATAAAGTATACGTTTAGTTTAATGCGATAACATGAAACGCCTTGTATGATCAAAAATATTTCGCTTCTCTAACTTATTTCGTTTTCATACCATCTTCCACCCCTTCCTCGTTTTGCCACCCTGTATATTAATAAATTGATTTTTTTTAATTAATTTAAAAATAGGTTTTTGTTTTTCGGTTTTTAATTGACTCAAAGTCAAATCGGAAACGATCTGGTGGCATAAACACATAAATATCGAATGAAAAAACGCTATTGATGTGTTTCAAAAGAGTATAATCATTGATTAAAAAAAATGTATAAACATATAGAAGACGTAGCAGGCCTAAAGATATACTTGATAGCACTAATTTATTGAAAAATTGTTTAATCCGTTCAACCATTCCTTATGAAGAAAACAGAATTTTAACTTGTACTGAGGCAAAACACATAAATTTCGAAAGCACAAATATTACAATGTGTATGGGTTAACACCCATTACTACTTACTGCATTACTGAGTTACGTTTCCGGATTCAACTGCAATACCACGACGTCTTTGTAAATAAGTTGCCATAACTTTTATATGTACATTTTTTATTCCATCAATAAAAGTATCAAAAGTGTTAATATCACTGTAGGACGAATAAATTAAGGTCTACACTAAACTAGTGCAAATTATTGATACCTGAGTTTATTGGTTGCCCACATTGGAGTATCTCTCTATGCATTCTAAGTATTTTTTAGCACGTTAGGCTAAACTTATCCTGCTCAGGACTACAATTATTTAAAAAACTTCCATTTCTCAACGGCGGTTCATTTTACATTTATTAAATACAGCTTGTTAACCTTACCGATGTCGTAAATACTAAACGTGACTAAGTAGTGGTGATAAAGAGATTAATACTCCGAGAAAAAGTAGTACCTGCTTAGGTATCCTTTGTAGTGCAGTTCCTACCTTTTCCAACAATTGACAATATTGATTGATTAAAAACGACAACGTGCGGATGCGGGATATTTTGCTTCTGATACGATCTGAAATGTGTAAATAAATATCTAGTATGGAACAACGTACGACTTTTCAACCTAAAAAGCGGAAACTCCAAAATATGAAACAATTATAATAATAATTTTTTAGTAAAATTATGCAACCTCTATTTTAAAACGTTTATAACGAAAATAGACAACATTTTGAGAAAAAAAACAATAATCTATGTCAGATGAACGTTTAAAGCTTCATGTCAGATAGAGGTTAATATCTATATCTATATCTCAATGCTAACTTTAAAAAAGTTCCAAGGCCGCCCGCATCCATGAAAATATCAATTTGTATAATCGATATTTTCATGAATGCAAACGGGTTTAAGCATTTTCAATCTTATTGATTAATTGAATCTTATTGATTAATTTTTAATGCAATTTGACTTCATATTAAAATATTATTATAAGTTTTTGCTATGAACGAATAAGTTAACGAGTAAGTTCAAAGGTAAATATGTAATTAAAAATTATTATTAATTTTATTAAATACATAAATAAAAAGTTTACCTTGAGTAGGATTTGAACCTACGACCTGTGTTTTGCTAGAGTACCGTGCTCCAACTGCACCATCAAGGTTCAAGTCCCAATCGATGTAAATTTTGGCTTTATGTATGTAGAACTGATGTAATTTCTAAATATAATGAGATTAAAATCAAATTATTTATATTAATGGAATGTGAGCCTGCAATATCGCAAGGATTCACACATACCAAAGCAACTTAACTAATATTAAATTATTGTAAGTTTTTGTTATGAACGAATAAGTTCAAAGGTAAATATGTAATTAAAAATTGTTCTACCACCTATGATTGGATATAACTCACATATTTACAATTTTAATAACATAACAACATAATTGAATTCTAAAGTAACAAAAAAAAAGAAAATTTAATACAAACTTTTATTTATTTTTAACCGTTATCACATGTTGCAAGAGTGAACGAGCTTTCAAGTACAATCTATTATTAACATTGGTAACAAATTAAACAGGATAACTTTTTTGAAGTATAATTAAGTTGGGTAATGGGATAACCAAAGTTTTCCGTCTAAGATTAAACAAACGAATCAAGGCTAATTTGCTGTTGCGAAAAATTAACGAAGACATTTATTTGCACCGTGGTGAATCAAATTTTAGGGCATGTGGCTATCATTACCATGTAACCTTTTTACCAACGAATTTTCAGCATTCGTATCGATGCTGGCAGCTTTACACAAAACGTTTTACAGGCTATAAGGCATTAGTATAGAAAATTGGGAAAAATGTGCTTGGGCATCCGCAAGATCTGTTGTTGCTTCTGAAAAGATGGACGGCTAAACATCACGATCTTGAAGTGTTATACTTTACGTGTCAACAAGATATACTTTCTAATGACAATATTACCATACTTAGGATGACGTTTGGCCCTGCCTGTCGACGTAAACTTTAGTCGATTGGATAATTCAAGTTCGCAATTTATTTCCCACAAAAACCGAAAGATTAAGTATTAAAGTACTCTTACCGTAAAATAAAGGTAATTTTAAATGTGTTTCCAAAAAATTCTGATTGTAGAATAAGTCCTTGCCATGTTTATCCGTTAACTCAGTATTCTACGCACGTTGGATACAAGTCAAAATGTCATTGTTATCGAATAACATAAAAATTTAAGTACTATTACTAATTGTGAACCACAACCCGTTAGTTATCTATCCACACGTCACTGTCCATAGCGGAATGGCTACCAAGTGCATGCATAGATGCATCTAGATCTAGATCATGCTTGAGTAATGGGATAGCTACTGTGAACAATTTTCATAAATTACTCCTTGTCTTTCGATTCTTTTACTCAATTGTGTATGTACCTGTACACATACCTGGGTCTGCGCATATTCCTGAGCTTGTACTTACCTGTGACTGTCTGAACTTCATGGTCTGTATCTGCATCAACGTCTACGTTCCACTCTACGTCTGCGCCTATGTATGCATCTGTGTCTGCAACCGCGTCTGCATCTGCGTCTGTGTCCGTGTCTGCACCTGCGACTGCGTCTGCGTCTGCGTCTGCGTCTGCGTCTGCGTCTGCGTCTGCGTCTGCGTCTGCGTCTGCGTCTGCGTCTGCGTCTGCGTCTGCGTCTGCGTCTGCGTCTGCGTCTAAGTCCGCATCCGCATCCGCGTTCGCGTCTGCGCCTGCGTTTGTGTTTGCACCAGTAGATATGCTAGGGGGTTCTAACTCACTTTCTCGTACACATTCGTTGCATCCAAGTACAAGGCTTTTCAAGGTCAAGGTCATTAAAGCTCACGTACACATTGCCTGCGTCAAAGCACAATGTTTTCCAAAGTCAAGTACACGTTTCCTGCGTCGAAGTCAAATAATTTTCAAGGTCAAGGTCACATACATGTTTCAACCATCAAAGTTAATATTCAAGGTCATTGAAGGTGTGGGGATTTTAATTTTCAGGGTCATTAATTTCATATAGGTAAAATATTGCGATACGAGACCTTTAGCGAAGGCTGTTTCGGCGACCCCCACTCCAGCCCTCCCCAAACATAACCGAGATTATCCGAACATTTCCGAGTACTTCTAATAGATCGGCGATGTAGGAACGATTTAATTTATTTCTTAGCAGTCGTTTGAACCGTTAGTATGGATCCTTCTAAAGTGTTTAGTGTTTCCAAACTTTGTGTAAGAAAAATTAAACTCACAAACGAAAGATTTGGAAAATGATTGTTATTGTAGAATTTACGAAATAACAATCTTGTTTCGGATATTGGTAATATTAATTATGTGGAAGGAGAGGTTGTGCTACAAGACAAGGGTTTATAATCATTTATACCCATTACCGATTCGTTTTTCGATGACATAATGGTTGTTAAAATTTGGGGAATGGAGCATTGCAATGTACAACGAAAAACACCACTCGTAAAGAAATACAGCTTCCTCCGAGGAATATGGAGTTATGGCTAAGCTCGCAGTTATTTTAAATAGCTCGAACCGAATGGCGAAATGTGTTATGCAAATTATTGGTAAAGATGGTTTGCAAAGTGTAACTAAAAAATATACTCAGCCAGTTTGTATTCCTTACAAAATCCAGCTTGCCGATATTAAATTGGAGACCCTTTTATATGAATTGCCCGATTTAATAATCCAACTTAACAAGGAAGTCTACTATCTTTTGGATTTGGACATTACATAAGATTTCGCAGGAATATTTAATAAGGTATAAATGTGTCACTATTTAATTAACAATTTTAATGTCTGCCTCCAAGGCGAGTTGAAGAAAAATTGTAATATTGTTGTAGATAACGATAATACGGTTGGTATAGACTGCCTAACTTGGTTAACTTCTAATGCTAGAATAAAAATTTGCAACAAATTTATTTGCCAAATAACAAGCCCTGGTGTTAATAAAACTATCGGAAACCACCTTATAGATTTTTTTAATTGTCCAGATGCAAGATTAAAGGAAACAGTTTATTCTACTCTGGCCAAGAGGCACGGAATTACCAGAATGGAAGTAACAATTTACAACTGTAGCAACGAGGCTTATATTTATTCTGGAAGCGAGATGTACAACCCTCTCGCAGATTGTTTAACATTATTGGAAAGTAGCAAAAATTACTTTCAAGATGGACCAATGTATTCTGTATCTATCCAATAAATGTGGACAAAACTAACAGACAGATTAGAAAATAGTTGCTGTTTAGTATTTAACAATATCTTGCAATTTGTATACTGAGGAAACGAGTATACAAGAAAGTTGACTGGAATCCAATTAAAACTACAGACCGATTCGTCAGAAAGAGAAAAAATAATAAGTTATGCAATTTCTGCCTTTGGTTTTAATTGTCTGCCTATAAACTACAAGAAGTTATGGAAGAAGAAGAAAACAAAGATGAAATACGTATTATGCAGAAGTGTTTTATTAAGGCTGGCGAAACCTATTTTACGAAATCAACGACAGCGTTTTCTACAATACCGGAAGAAATTAACATAACGAAAAATGGTCTCGTTAAAACAGCTAATGTAATCTCCCAAGTTTGTAGAAAAAGAAGTAACATTAACAGCAAACTAAAACCATATCCTATTAAGGAAATAGAACCCCTTTCCCAAGCTTACGTGCTATCCACAATGAAGCGTAAGTTGGAACTGGAAGAGGTGGCTTTAAAGAAGCGAAAATTGGGCTATATACTGCAGGCTAACAGTATAAAAGAAGAGTATATAGATTTATTGGAAAAAGAACAAACAGTGGAAACGACCTTGAAGGTATTGTTCTATATATGGAAAATAGATAAAACTAAATTATATCGCTTTCTCGGCGATCTAAAAAACTTGAGATATGAATGATGTGCAGTTGTCAAAAAATACAGGGATATCAGTGAAAATAGCATTTGAAGGATAATGGCTACGAGGACAAAGCATTTCACTGTAAATACTTCAATGTTCGATTGATTTAGCATAAAGCGTTATAATGAAAAATACGTATCACAATGGCTTTGCCTTGTTTGTATAAAGTGTTACAATGGATTTGCTTTCATAAAAGTTGCAATGTAATTTGCAATAAGTATACTGGTATACTAATAAAGTCGATTCAGAAAATGAAGTGGTTTTCTTTTCCTTTTGCCAGTTCAAAAAATATTCATAGGCCATATTATATACTTTCCTTGACTTTTCCGGCAATAAATTTAATGAGGCAACTTCAGCAGCTTCTCTAATTTCTGGTGGTGTTAAAGAAAAGTCATTTTCATTTTCTATATCCATTTTTAGTTCGTTTTTTAACACAATTTAACACAAAATATCAAAACACTGAGAAATCTACGCACACAAACAATAATGTCAACAGGTTTGAGTCAAATTTGTTTTGTTTTAAAAGCTAGTTCGATTTATAAAATGTTTCGAAAAACATGGTATGTTAAGAAACAAATATACGACACGCACATTCGAAGTCGCTGATGTCTCAGTGTAGATGCTCCTTGCCTTCCAACCGCGGGTCCCGCGTTCGAATCTGGTCTAGGAAAATTCACTTTTTTGATATTTTTTTTATGTACAGAACTGAATTGAAAATATTTAGTGGTTTACACCATAAAATTTTAAAAACCGATTGTTTATAGCAAAACAATATAATATTATAGCTAAATCAAGGAGGCATCTGGCAGCAGCAATTAATGACTCATTAATCACTTCCGTGATTAATGGGTATTATTAAGGTCTAGCAAACAGACATACAATGGATACATTATGCAATAGTCGTGGATAAAGTACATCCAAAACTACGTTATACCCGGCATAAGTAGTATATAACAATTAATTTGACAAATCAAAATTAATAGACGTTGACGAAAGTGTGCGCTTAGAACATGGGTCTGACAATTAATCAAGGAGCAATTTCATCTTTCAAAAATTCATATAAAAGACATCATCCCTACAGTAAGTCATTAATTAGTCGTCATCTTTCATTGCGATTAACATCTGCAGAGAAATACTTTTTAACATCAATTGGTTTAACAATGGCCGACTCATTAAACATCACGTACATTTTGACAATACTATAATTAAATCAAATATTCACACTTATCTTCCGTATGGATGATCTTCTAAATATGGAGCTTCCGAAGAAATACGCATCTGAATTTAAAGTCAAATTCTAATTACGGCTACCTACGATAGTTTTCTGTACATAGAAGGTAAGCAGCAGCTCAAAAAAGAAGATGAAGGAAAACCATGCAACTTAACCAATAATTTCTTTTCGAAGAAATCCGACCATAACATCTACACTTACTGATATATTTCTTATAAGAGTAAAGCACTGAGCCATTTGGGGTGGTCACCAAAGAATGAACAACCATTACAAGTAGAATTCGATGAGGAAAATGGGAGAGAAATGCTTTACAGTATGCATACCATTGAATCACATATTTGGAATAATGTGAGATTAGCGTCAAGTAATTAAGAACCTCTTTTTGCATAAAACAATACAGCAGAACTATAACAGTATTAAAACTACCCACATTGATAATGAAAGAACCTTCAAAAGTACCTATAAGCCCCTAATAGAACCTCCAACTGAAATAGTAAATAAAAGCGATCCTGATAAAAAAAAACACCTAAAACGGAGCCCATTGATGTTAAACCCAAACAATCACTCCTATTCATATTTCCAAGAATGCACGCTACTCCTCCCACTAGCTTTCTAGCTCAAGTTTACAGGACTCCAGGCTTCACTGCACAACTACTAGGTGTTTCGAGAAAGGGTGATACTAGCCCATTAGCTCAGCTGATATTGTTTCAAAGAAATCCTCCTCCAGGCCTTCTTACACCACCTTTCTTAGATACATCTGTTGTAGGAGAGATTAATACTGAGGAAGAAGAAGAAGAACTTCTTAGTATCACAAATGATTCCCGTTATGAACCCATCTCAGAAGAATTTCTCGAGCAGTACCACGAATTACCTCGTGTATACGCTGAACGTACTATGACCGATCTTGAAGGTGCTATTGACCATACTTATAGAGTATGATACCAAAACAGACAACTGGACAATTAGTAATACTCCCAACGCAACTAAAGGAAAATATGTGATTATTAAAAGTGTCACGTATAAAGGAACTGTACGTTCATATGATTTGCTTATTATGAATGAACCCGTTTTAAATCTAATAAATTCAAAAGATAGAAAAATTATAACAGTATTTAGGAATCCGCTGTAAAAGTATACACAAATAATTAAACACTTGCTATCCCCATCGCCCACAAATAAAGGAGGTGGAGCTATCTTTTTTAAGGAATTAACAAACAGACCGATTGAATATAAATATTGGAACGATATAGATGAACTACGTGATCTAGAAGTATTGTGCGCAGAAAAATTGGCTGAAAACACAGATGTCGTAAATGATAAAATATCAATTGTAGAAAAACTGTACGAAGATGGATACACTGAAAGGCCAAACAACCGTTTTCTAAACAATATAAATGAGAATGCATTGATGTTGACATATCATAACTAAAATGCCCCTTGACAAATTTGGACGTTCATATACCCAGTATCAATTCAAGGAATAAACCCCTTAGTTTCAACTAATTGATGATAACCAATTTGATATCGAGAATAAGAGACTCTGCAGTGTTGCCAACCCCATAGATCCTCAAGATGTCATCACTAAGCAATACTATCTATCAACAAGCGGACCCGGAAGAAGATGGTGATGCTATAAGTAAAGGATACCTTGATTTTGTCTACAAGCAGTTCAGAAAGTTTTAAAAGAAACTCTAACGCTTATCCGTGTCCGTGTCCGTGTCAGTGTCCGTGTCTGTGTCCGTGTCGGTGTCGATGTCTGTGTCTGTGTCTGTGTCTGTGTCTGTGTCTGTGTCTGTGTCTGTGTCTGTCTCTGTGTCTGTCTGTGTCTGTGTCTGTGTCCGTGTCTGTGTCTGTGTCTGTGTCTGAGTCTGTGTCTGTGTCTGTGTCTGTGTCGGTGTCGGTGTCTGTGTCTTTGTCTATCTCTGTATCCGTGTCCGTGTCCGTGTCTGTGTCTTTGTCTGTGTCTGTGTCTGTGTCTGTGTCTGTGTCGGTGTCGGTGTCTGTGTCTGTTTCTGCGCTATCGTACGTAACTTCGCCGGTGTCGGTGCCTGTGTATGTGTTTGTCAGTACGTGTTCGTGTTCATGTGCGTGTGTCCATGATCATGATCATGACTTTCAGCAAGGAATGTGTTAAATTTTCCTAATTTTCTTGTATAGTTTAGTTTATTCGAAATTAATTTTCATTGATTCTTAATTTCATTGTACATAAATGGTACTTCAGCTCAGATTTTTTTTTTTTAATCTTTACTGAGAACTGAGAACTGCTATAGGTACTCTTATAAAAGTGTAAGGTGCATCTCAAGTTTACAGTTCTGAATTAACGATATGACTACGTATACGAGCTAAAGGTGCAAGTGTAAATCTGCCTAAAATGTTGTGTTTGCTATTCTGTAACCACACCAGCTTTAAACAAAAATGTTAAATGTATAATTATTTCTATTCCTTACCGAATAACCTCCGTACATTATTTTGACACTATGTATTCTAAATATTTTGATGTAAAATTTTACTTTATCATTACCCATTCCTTTACGCGTTGAAAATATATTATAATTATTCAAGTAAATTTGAATACCTAATACAGAAGAGTAAATATATAAAATATTTACCTTATCTTAAAATTTCTTGGTGCATATTCATTGGTACACTTTCGGTAGCAACAAGATTGCACTTAATATACAAGTTTATTTGCATATGCAAATATTTTTAAAATAAATTTAGTAACTAATAACTTTAAGGGAAGTAGATTGGTTAACATAAATTGTGTGGGTGAAATAAAATAAATAATGAGTGGGGATTTTCTCAAAAAGCTTTCTGTCTATCTATAAATACCATCAACACAAAATTTATTATCGCTGTAATTGTTTTACTAGATTGAGTGATGTTACTTAAATACTAAAGTTTTTGTGCAAGACAAGAAATGGTTATTGTAAGTAGAAAATTTTGCTCGTCTACATCAAATTATGCTCGTATTTTACAAAATAATGTTATGAGCTAACAAATTAAAAAAAAATGAGTTCTTAAATTCTTTCTGTTAATGTAAATTATGTATCCTACAAGGTTTGCAAAATGCCATTAACCAAATACCAGTTTGTAAAAAGACAAATGATAATATCTTTCTGCAATAGTGATTTGTATTCAAATGTAGTGCTTTATTTTCTTTATTTTTCATTAATGCAGCTCAATTTAAATTCTAATTTAAATCTATACATTTTTATATATGGTTGACTGAACGTTCTAAGTATGCTACAGAAATATTATATTTACCGACTTTAGCAAAAAAAGCGAATAAAGGGAGCATGCCTGAATTAGAAATTAATTTAATCTGAATCCTAATAAACTGTAAATAATTATATAGAATTTAGCATTAAATGTAAATAATCACTACGAATATTAATTTTTTTTTTATAGCTAGTAAACTATCAGATTTTTGTTGTAATTCCTTAAATGTGGCTTGATTATAATAGGATCTAGGTACTTTTCTTCGAACTTTTCTTAGAAAGAAATACTATACTAGCTTAATTTATAAGCAGATATATTTTTCTATTTAAACCAAAATCTATATTTTGAATGTAACCTGTTAATTTTTTAGTGTTACTTCGTAATATGCCTCATATGGTATGAATCATAAACTTCGTTGGATTTGCCTAAATATTTTGAGAGTAATCTTCATTTTAATCTCATCTGACTATTTGGTTTTGGAAATGGAAACGGTTGTCATTTGTACAACTTTGTACATAAATATCATTTTAGTAACTTATACCAGATTTATAAGGCTAGACTAAAAACATATAATTTGTATGTAATTTTTCGTGTAGGTACCCCTACAGAGCTGGTTTGCTTGAATATTTCTCCTTACAGTATAATATTAGTAACTAATGTACTTATTCTGCTCCATATAATGCACCGTAGATATGTACGTACATATGGATCAATTCTTGTAAATCCAGTTTTTAAAGCAACAAAATTCAAAGCTTCCATAACAGTTTACTACACTAAATCAGTACCCACATTGCATTCTCCATGATGTGAAGTAACGCAAAACACGATCTCTCGTTCTCAGCACTTTCAACCTATAGGGTTCCTGTGTACGTGATTGCAATGGGAAATATACCATAAAGCAATAGCTTCACTTGGATTTATATAGTACTAGCGGTACACGTAAAAAACCTGCATTTTGTGTTACAATTTGGCATAAGTCTAAAGAAGGACAAGAGAAAAGATTCTATCTGCAGTTCCTCCGAAAATTTTCGACGGGGTCCGAAAATTTTATACTATGTTTTAACATTTTGGGAAAATTTTGGACAAGTTACTTAAAGCGTATATTTATGTCTTCGATATCGTTTCCGATTATTTTAAAATTGCTAAAACCGATTAATTACTCAAAACAATGATATTTTTAATCTTGACCTCCAAAACCCCAATTTTTTAAACGGTCGATCTGTACGTTTGCGGACATGTTTGTTTTCCTTAACCGGATTATGTGATCAAATTAACAATTTCACAAAGTTTTGACTACCCAAATTATTATTTTTTTGAAAATTTTACTTATCGAATTTTTTTTTTATCTAATGACTGATTCTTATGTTTTATGCATCGTTTACCGCACACAATTGCGAGTTGCTCAAAGCAATTATGTAATCAAAACAATCATGTTTATGAGTTTTGATCCCATAAAATCAACATTTTTGAATATTTTGGGAAATTGTTTGAAATTTAACAAATCATTGATCTGTACGTGCTATATGTCGTTTCCGAATACATTTAGACCTCTAAAACGAAATATTTTGTCAGAATAATGATATTTTGCAACGTTGGCTCTAAAAAATAAACTTAAAATCTACTAAAAAATGTTCTACCGTTTTCACTATACTGCAGTCGGTAACTTTTGTGATAGGAGGCCTCTTTATAACAATGAAGTAGGCAAACTTTAATTTATTTACATAGCTTGTTACAGAGAGTTTGATCATTGCTAGCCCTCACAAAGAAAACAGAGTTAAAATTATTAGAAAACGTCTTTTTAAGTTACAAACTCTGATTGATATCTGGTTTCTATGAGAGCTTACCTCAGTGATTTATTCGCAAAGGTAATATTTTTCTATGGCACGTTGGTAATTTCTCCATGTTATTCCCTCTCATGGTCGCAATTTCCTTTACAATTATTACACGCTGAAGTGCATGGTAGATTATATCGACTACAGCTTGGGTACCGTTTTATTTGGAGTAACCTCTCTTTACAATGCAGTTAGTTGTCAACAATTACTATTCCCGGTCGCTTTGCACTCCACTGTTCGTGGCTCCATAAATCTTCATAAAAATTTTCACGCACTAACACACTACTTATTGAATCTTTGAATACGATGAGCACTTCTCACTACAGAACCACGTCCTGTGCACCGCTACACATAAGCATAAGCTACTTTTGACACAAATCACATCTTTTTCTGTCACCAAACAGAAGTGAACAACACGAACACGAGCACGGGACTGTGGTGGACCGAGTTAAAAATGGTGTAGGCATCAGCGCATAGCATTGCAAGGCGGTGGTGGTCGGGGTAAAAGGACAGTTCGTACAACAATATAGTTAAAAATAATATTAATCTGACAACATATTTCGTTTTAGAGGTTTACATATATTCGGAAACGATATGCAAGACATAAATATACGTTTTAAATAAGTTATTCAAATTTTACCCAAAATGTTAAAACAAAGTCTTCAATTTTCGGTTCCCGTCGAAAATTTTTGAAGGTACTGCGGATAGAATCTTTTCTTTTGTCCTTCACAACATTTGTGCCCAATTTCATTCTTGTAACACAAAATTTCGTGGTAATTTGATTCTACTGCTTGTACTAATACCCACTCCACTTCTTCAACAGTAATCAAGGTGCAAGACGAAATCTACTGTGTTCTTAACAATGCTTTTTTATCTATATCTTATAAATACATTTAAACCATCGTTCATGAGGTCTTTGTGTTATCTATGGAACAACAAATAATTTAATACCACCCCGTCTTTTTTTAACGTACTCAAAGATAAAATAGTTTCTTTCCAACAAAGCCTTTCTCACGATTCCTCGTATCTACTTATTTTGTTCGAGTAAGGTTTAGTGTTTTTAAAGTTATTTTCAAGTGGTGTCTGTCCAATCTTTTGTTTTCGTTATTACGACAAAAAGTTAATTTTTAAGTTTTAAGAAAATAAAATGAGTGTTACTTTTTATACAGGGTGGAACAAACGTACCAAATAATGGTTACTATTTGCAAAGTTTAAAAAAAATGGTCAGTTTTTTAGTTCGTTGATATCTTCTTTTTTTACTATGGCTACGCCTTCCTTTTTTAATGGCACCGACACTTTTTTCGTCATTTCAAAAGAAGCATATTTTTCTCTATTCAGTCACAAATTTTGTAATTTTTGAAAAGAAAAATAAACGAGAAAAAAATATTTATTACGACTCAGACGTCACCTCTAATCAAGGATGCTATGGATACAGTTATTAAACAAAAACATTACTTCTGGTAAATAATGCTTGGCAATTTGACAATTAAATTTATACAAACGAACAATAAATAATTATTGTTGGTTTAAAGCAAAGTTCTTGTTCAATATTATTGCAAATTATTAATTTTGCAGGCATGGCACATTTGAGTAAGAACAATCTCTCAGTTATGAAAATGTACCCCTTCACCATTATTAAAATGCTTAGTTTTTCTTGTTTTTTGGGTTTTTAATTGTGTATTCTTGTATTTATGTTTTACACAAATCTATACGTTTCGATATCACTTACTATTATCGTCCTTAGTAATAGTAAAATCTTTTATAATTGCTAAAAATTCAAAAAAGCTAAGTATCTCTTAACTAACTAAAAGATTTGGAGGAACTGGTAGCGTTGAGGATGTGAAAGGAACTGGCAAACCAAAATCGGCAACCCATGGGGGAAAAGCTTTAGATGTTCTGTTGGCAACTGAAAAAACGCCACAAGCTTCAACGAAAAAGTAGCAGAAAATTCAGAAATTAGCCATACGTCCCTGTTTAGAATGTTAAAAAAAGAAAAAAGATCATCCATCAATTAGTATATGACGACTGATCGTTATCTTCAACTGCTTCAAACTCATGTCATACCTGCGATCTCCGGATTTGACGCCTTTAGACATTTTCCTGTGGGGTCATGTAAAAAATTATTTGTTTAAACAAAGACCTCTATTTGGAGGACTTAAGGTTGCGAATAACTTCCGAAATGCGCAGAGTACCTGTAGAATGTAAATGCCGATTACGTCATTACTTGGCGGTCAATGGAGCTCAATTTGAACATTTGATTAAGTATTACTGTTTGATTTCTGTTTAGTCTACCGTTAAAATATTTAATTTTTTCCAGATGTTAGTGTTGTGGAATTAATTAATTTAGTTGTGTTTGACTCGGAATAAATATTTTTTTCTATCTTATCTTTTCTTCAAAAGTTGCAATATTTGGTAACAGAAAAATATGCTTGTTTCTAAATAATAAAATAAGTATGGGTGCCATTAAAGCAACAAAACAAAAGAAGACATCAACAAACTAAAAATTCAAAACATGCATGATAATTAACCAAACAACTTTTATATTGAACATTTTTTCGGAACTTTACACTAACAAAGTTAAAGCCATTATTTGATACTTTTTTTTCCACTCTGTATAAATTCATAAAAAGATTCCCTCGAATGGGAAAAGGTAATATTACTTTTTTTGCCATGAATACGATATTCGATATAACACACTTCTGAATAAAATGGCACTTTTCGTTTATTATGTAATATCTAGTAAATAATACATTGTTACGCGGTCGGGATTTTGTCGAATATTTGCCGTTAGTTTCGAAATTATAAGTTATTCATCAATACCGGACGTCTGAAATGTAGTATAAGTTCAATAAACTAAAATTGATAACGCATATTTTTTTGGAAGCGTTTAGATTGTAAGGATATTTTTGTCCTTTTACGTATTTGAAAATAGCTGGATTTTTATTACAAATTAATATTTAGAATTCCAATTCCGTGAGTGTCAGTTATGTATTTTTTTGGTTGTAACAACCCATTTTGAGTTGTATTGAAATATTCCGTAATTTAGGTCTTTCGTTCATTCACTGGTAAATATAAGAAAAATTTATTTATTAATGATTTGTAGCTGTGAGGTAGGCAACGTAATTTTCATTTTGGTGTAACTTAAGTGCATATCTTCTTAAGGGTATATACTTCTTAATGGTTTATACTCCCACTTAAATTATTTAGTTCTGCCTATATTTTCGCGCAGGCGTTATCATCCAACTTCCACAACGTCCATTTTTTCACTTCTTGATGAATGTTGTGATGGTTAGGAAGCATTTTTTGGGCGTCCACCTAAATTTTGTGAAAGTGCCATTGATTTGATGGTAAGATATCTTTTAACGCATTATACTAAAAATTAAAACATTTGCTCTTTTCAGGCACTTTTATTTTCTTTTATTTTTACTTTGATTTACACTTTTATTACAATTACTTTTCTACTTTAATTACATTTTAAGTACGCATTTAATTTTACTGTTTCATTTTATGATTGCAATTTTTATTTGAAAATTTCAAGGAAATCTATTAAACGGATTATTCAATTTCAAGAAGACAAATTTATAAGAAATAAAATTCCAGTTTGGGTGTGGTTGACAACATAAAAGCATTGTTATTGCAATATATTGCGCAACATTGACACAAGGATTACGTCACCTTGGTTTGCAATTCTGCATTATTTTTTATAGTACCAGAAGATGTATTATATTTTGTAACAGGTATCTAATGTTTAATGATTTTTAGTAATTTAAGGCAATTTTTAAGATATATTTTATTTAACCCTATCATTTTAACTGTTAATAGACATAGCTGTATATTTTTTACTTTTTCATTTTGATAAAATTTTTAGTGTAGACCTCGGTTTAGTTATTCCGAGCATAATTAAAAAATAACTTGGCGTCCGAGATGTTTTTTATTATTTATGTTCAGTGGAAGTAATCTAGCAGAATTTGTGGCAATTAAGCAAATCAAAAAATTGAATCGGCCTACTTTAAACTACCGACTGAGTCAAAGGCATTATTTGTGGTGAATGGTTTGTATCTGAGTTAGTTTAACCATTTGTTCTGAGAACATTTTTACACTCATTTATTTTACACTGATTATATTTATATTATTTAAAATTTATACATAACCATTATTTTATATGATTTCGTTGCCTTTAATAAATGAAAGTTTGCAGTAAAATTACGATTTTTTGTTCGCACATAAATCTTACTTTAGTGAAAGAGATATAGATTAGTTTTTGTGTAAATACACGTTCTCGTTATTTAAAATTTTGATGAATTTTGTTAAATGGATCTCAAAATTGCATTATGTAAAATTATATTAAGTATAAAATTATTAGGTTGTATGATGGTACATCCTTTGCAAATTTAAATTGTAGCCTTCAAACTATCGCCTTTTCTTTTGATATAATTTTTGGGTTTTTAACAAAGAGTTTGGGTTTTATAGACATTGTTTCAAGGTTAATTATGGAGAGTTTCGACATCATGGACATATCACATTACACGAAGTACTTTTGGGAACGCAATTTGAACTGTTAGTGCAACTCTATTCCGATTTAGTCCCGAGAGGCTGTGGTTTTTCGCGCGTGTGTTAATTTAAAGTAACCAAGGTGTGTAATTGGTTAATTAAGATTTAACGGGATTAAATTCCAATATGGCGAATTCTGGATGATGTTGAAGTCAGTCTGGTCCAAGATGTAGTGGAAGTCTCACGTTTTTTTTTTTGGTTTCGGTTTCGCAATATACGCGAATGGGGTTGTGGTGTAAGAGGTAACGGGTTGTGTCATGCCGGGAGGGTATGCCGAACGTTACCGTAGGAAGATTTTCCGTACCCACTGGTTGGGGTTTTAGAGAAGTTTCAACACACCCCCGGTGCATTATATCGTTGTGTTTCGTTTTGGTAATAGTGATATTTTCGGTCATAGAAGTAATTGGTTTTAGTGTTTTTTTTATGAAGTGCTAAACCTTTGCTCTGTTGAACTGTTTTAACGCATTTTGGGTGTCAAATTCATAATTAAGTAATTGCGAAAATGCCAGCTTCGTTCGTTAGTTAGTTGAAAAAGGTGCGTTAGTTTTAATACGTGCCGATAATTATAAAGGTGTCAATAAATCGGCTGCTATCCGACATCCTAATAATCGTAATAGGCACGTCGTATTTTGGCAAGATTTAAGAGCAGTAAGTCTTTCGAATACAATACAAAAAGAATGTTTTGACCGAGATAAATCAAATAGAAGTATTACAGACAGTAATTGAACATCCTCGTATTGCTTCGCGTCAAATTGCAAATGAATTGGAAGTAGTTTCCAAGTTATCAATTTTACGAATATTAAAAGAAAATAAATTTCCTTATAGACCGCAGTTTGCCAGTAAACTTTACTATTAGGTTTACGATCAAAGATTGGATTTTTTATTTTGGGTTCAAGGCGAAATAGAGGAAGACCGGAACTTTGCAAGCAACATCGGTATCGTATGTTGGAATTTGTAGGACTTCGTGCAAAAATGTATGTTTACACGGATGATGACAAGGTTGTAAAAATCAATGGTTCTACCCGAGCAAGTGTCAAACAGACCACGACTCATGATTATAAACAGGTTTTGTTTGATGGTAACGTAATAAAGCAATATCAAGATCTGATAAGGTCAAAGAAACATGATGTGTTTACCATCAAACAAAATAAAGTAATACTTAATTCCTATGATGATAAACGTTTAGTAAATTTAGATTTCGCTGATACTAGACCTTGGGAGTATAACTTTTAGTCTTGCGTTTCAGGAACATTTCATTATGAGCAGCCTTGAAAACAAGTTGCAAGAAAAACTGCGGTACAGTGGTACAGTAGTGATCAAATCTATAGAAAGTACCTGAAGCGTTCTTTGATGGGAAAATTATTCTCCTGAAAGATATTTATTTATATCAAATATCTTGCAATATGTTATTATTCCTGATGTGTTTTAAATGGTGTGCTATAAACTCAAAGTGTAAATGAAATTATTATTAAGACATTATTGGATAGAAAATTTAACTTAGAAAACACCATCAAAAGGTTTATGAAATTGTGTGCCGATAAGGGTTCATTAACCTCTAATGATGTAGATAGGATTTTAGACGATATGAATTTACATCCAAATTAAACCTTGTCGATAAATAATATTGCTTAGTGATGACATCTTGACGATCTATGGGATTGGCAACATTGCTGAGTCTCAATTTAAACTGAGGGTTAATTTCTTGAATTGATACTAAACATGTGAACGTCCAAATTTGTCAAGGGTATTTTAGTTATGATATGTCATCATCAATGCATTCTCATTTATACTGTTAGAAAACGGTAGTTGGTTTCAATGTATCCATGTTCATATAGTTCTTCTACAATTGGTATATGTCATTTACGATACCTGTGTTTCCGCCAGTTTTTCTGCCCAGAATACACAAATTAGTTCATGTATATCTTCCAATATTTATATTCAATCGGCCTGTTTGTTAATTCCTTAAAAAATAGCTCCCTTAGTTGTGGGCGATGATGATAGTAAGGGTTTGATTATTTGTGTATACTTTTGCTGCGGCTTCCTCGAATCTGTCCACTTACATCATAATCTCGCCTGCAACATTCGTAGCTTCTAAAATACTTTTATAATTCTTTCATTCATAATAAGCAGATCTTATAAACCTGGAGTCCTTTATACGTGACACCTTTAATAACCATATCGTTTCCTTTAATTGTAACGGGAGTATTACCAAATTGTCCATTTGATCAATAGTACCTTCAAGATCCGTCATAATGCGTTCAAAGTTTATACGAGGTAATTCGTGGTACTGCTCGAGAAATTCTTCTGAGATGGGTTCATTACGGAATCTGTATGATATTAAAGGTTCTTCTTCTTCCCAGTATTAATCTCTCCTACGACAGATGTATCTAGGAAAGATGGTGTACGAAGACCTGGAGGGGGATTTCTTTGAAAAAACGGAAGCTGAGCTAGTGGGCTAGAGGGTGAAGTGAATCCTAGAGTCCTTTGCGCTAGCAGGCTAAGGAGGGTAGTAGGATGCTTTCTTCGAAATATGAACAGGAGTGGGTTTTTGGGTTTAACGTCAATGGACTCCTTTTTAGGTGTTTTTTTATTAGGATCGATTTTATTTACTATATCAGTTAGAGGTTCTATTAGAGGCTTATAAGTACTTTTAAATGTTCTCTCATTATCAATGCGGGTAGTTTTAATACTGTTATGTTTCTGCCGTATTATTTTGTCTGAATAATTTTTCGCTTTAATATCATCTCCTTATTATCCATTGTAGCAAACCCTAAACACCTAAACGGATGAGTAACTACTAAACCACTGAAAGCAGTTTAAGGTATTATATGGTAGCTGTTAGTACCTAAACGGCGTCAGTTAAGGTATTATTTATACATCAAACCTTTTCCTACGGCGACCATTGTTAACTTCGGCATCCTTGTTTATGACCATGAAACCGAACGGATCTACCCAACACTTTGAACACATATCCCGGAACAATTTCATGCTTATGGTGGGACTTAATGGTCCTCTCACGTGTTTTAGGTTTAATTCATCTTGCTCAAATAATATAATTAGATTCGCATTGTCACGAATTAATTGCTTTGGAATTTTAATTTGGAATAGAAACAGTAAATATCTTTATGCATACCCATAGAAAAATATGCCCTTATGTTATTTTGCTTTTCACAAGCGATAATATAGAGTTTGATTTTGCACAATTAGGCTCAATCAAATCTGATTATCACTGAACGTAAAGTAACCTATATCCTTCATTGGAAGTAAGATTTCCTGTAAAAGTTTGTACTTGTTTGATTCAATGACTTAGAGACTCGGTAATCAGACTGATCATTGTGTTTGTTTTACCGCAATTGGAGGGACCGTATATAATACCACGTATACTATTAGGAAGTAAATCACCATGTTTTGAAGTATAGACTTTTTCATCAAGTCATGATTTTGAATTGGAAGTTTTGTTTCTGAGCAACTACTTTCATCTTTGGTTGGATGAAATAAAACTAAATGAATAATTATAACATTTTATTATATACTAGACATACATGTATATTATAATGACATACATATATATTATAATTTTTCACTTCCCCACTGAGTGGGTTGTACTGCACAATAGCGTCATGGAGAATAAGACCATAGACAACGATTCCATTATCGAAAGGTGTTGAGATTCCATTTCAATTTGATGTCTATAGTTTTTAAGGATTCATTTTGTTTGAGCAGTCCATTACAAATACTGGACATGATTTGAATTCGAGTAGTTGAATAATGCATCTTTATCATCTTCACCATAGTAATCACATCAGACTTTCAAAAAATTGTGATAAGAGGGTATGTATTGGTAAGCAGTGAAGTTCAAATGCATTGCTTCATATGGATAATACTCAGAATTAAGATGTACTTTAAGGTTTCTGATGTTAATGTGATCAAAATTTCCTGCTCTTGCCGACTTTGTGTACCTTTTACCTTGTTGGAATAACAATTATCCAACGTGGTTTTTCCAGTTGGTTGACGTTTTACTGGCTAATATGTCTGAGGTTGCTTGTTTTAAAGCAGGTAATTCATATAACTCCCATTGACTTAATGGAACAGTAATAATAGAATTCTTATGATTTATTTCAAAAAGGTTAGTTTTCCAGCATCACTAAGTGTTAAGCACGGTACTTTCCATTGAATTTTATTTAAGGTTATTTTCGAATCAACGTCACCATAGTAGCAGTTTGTATCACTTCTGGATCGAATTAAAATCGTGACACATATTCAAGCTTACCTTCTATGTACAGAAAACTATCGTAGGTAGCCGTTTAGATTTTGACTTTGAATGAAGATTCGTATTTCTTCGGAAGCTCCATATTTAAAAGATTCATACGGAAGATAAGTGTGAATATCTGATTTAATTATAGTATCGTCAAAATGTACGTTTTGTAACACGTTTAATGATTCGCCCATTGTCGCTGAGAACTTTTAATCAAAGTTAGAAATGAAGACATATGACTAATTAATGACTTGTTAGGGATGACATTTTTTATGAATTTGGAATTGCTCCTTGATTAATTCTCAGACCCGTGTTTCTTTAGTTCTAGGCGTACTGTGAATGGTTCACTTTCACCAAAGTCTATTAATTCGCCCTTTTGATTAGTCAAATTGATTGTTATATTACTAATTATGTCGGTGTTTACTTCTAAATATTGAGTATTGCTTGGAGTTTTATCAAGACGATAACCGGGTGGGACTGAAACGTCAATCTCATATAATACTTTTGCAGGTTTCCCGTTTCGATAAGATCCCTTTATAATGTTGCACTCTACGTGTAGATTAGTGTGTTTAATTATTTGGATGTCTAACGCGGACGTATGTAAAATATTTGTTTAGACTCAAACCCGAGCATGCGACCAATGCTATTTTCTTTAGTAAAATCAATCTCAAATAAACTGTTTATCTCACATTTATGTGTATTGCTGTTTGCTCTAATCCTAAACGTTTATGTAGGTATTTTAGATTTTAGAGAATCGCTAATCTCATCTAACTCATATACATTGTGCGGAATATTAACCACTCGCAAATGAGATGGATTTGTTCTAAAATAAAATCTATCATTGCCTGTATAAATGTTTCTAATGCTGTTGCAGTCGTAAAATACAACCAATCCAATAACGTATTTCTCCCCCAAATCTAGTTCTATCGGTGGATAGACGTTGTAGTTAACTGTATTACCAACACCTTCTAAATTGAGTGTTATAGACATAACTGAGAAAATTTGACGTTGCATCGATTATTTATATAAAATTGTAGGCATAGCTGTCCGCAAGTATTAAATTCTTGATCTTGGTTGTAATTATAATAAATTTTACACGCTCGAAAGTAGTTAATCACTTCGAGTGGTGTGCGAAGAAACTATCGTATTACCATACCTTTTTACCTCGCGTTTGTAGTAAACCCAATGCGTACCGGCCGCTTTGGCTATCTAAGTTAATAATTCCAGATTTTTTTCCATGCTAATTTAAGTATCTATCTCTCATAAAATATCCCTAAAGTAGGGTACATTTTGTTGTATTTCTTTAAATCAATATCTGTTAACGGTCTTTCGGGTAATCTATTCAGTTTTTGGAAACGGTTTAAGTATAACGCACCACCACCAGATTTGTATGGTTTTAGATAAAGTGCGCCGCCAGCGATGGATTCCATCAAAAGATTATGGCGCGATGTCTCTTCTTACAATTTTTTGTCATTTTTTGCATCATTGACTGCTTTAGCAATTCCCGATGTGCCGCCAGCTAAAGCACCGATTGCCGATAATCCTGCGAATAACGGAATAAGAAATGGTAAAACACCTTGTTTAGGTAGGGAATTACTCTAGGAACTTTAATGTTTTCTTCCCCCAAACTTTTTACTACACGTTTTGCGGTTGAAAGCGCTAACTTTATAGTGTCTGTGAAATTTCCGTTAGGTTTAATACTTTAGCTATGGTTTTGCGTAAATGCTATAAATTTCCATCATTCTTTTTCTTCTTGGATCGACGTTTGCACCCCATTCCAAATTTTATCATTGCTTTCATGGCGGTACCGACTGCTAAAGCTGCAGCCCGTTCACCTAATGTAGCGTCTACCGATTTGAAGCGTTCCCAAGCTTTTTTTTCTAAAATTTTATCTGCATTGTGTCTACTTTCTAAATCTCGGTAGTGTCTATAACTGATATCATGCAGTTTGCACTGAACATCCAATTGATTAATATCTGGGTCACCGTGCGAGTCGTTCCACTAATTTTGTTTGTTATTGAATAGGGTATCGACTAAACCACCACGTCACTCTTTCGCTTCCTGTCTAACAATGCTGCCAAGATAGATAAAGCAGGGTATTAATACTTAAATCGAGATCACAAAACCACATTGCTTTTGTTAATTTTCATACTTTAATTAAGTATTTGTTTAAATAGTTTAAAATAAATATTCAATTTTTATTATTATCATAAAATAACATGTGCAGATAAGTCGAAATACAGCTGCAATTATCATTTAAAATTTTAAAGTCAAATTTCATATAAACAATGACATTCAATATTTGCATGAGAATAATACGATTGTATGTAAGTTGCATTTAGTATATTAATGAACCAAGTGATTTTCCGTTCTATCAGCTTAAGTGTTTATCCAAAAATTCTGATTTATCGCATACCGGTAGATGAAATAAGAGCGCTCCTAATAGCAATTCACCAATTTTTAAACATTAAATTTTACGTAAACATTTCAAAACTTTTTAGATATATATAGTATATATATATATATATATATATATATATGTGTGTGTGTGTGTGTGTGTGTGTGTGTGTGTGTGTGTGTGTGTGTGTGTGTGTGTGTGTGTGTGTGTGTGTGTGTGTGTGTGTGTGTGTGTGTGTGTGTGTGTGTGTGTGTTTTTGTGTGTGTGTGTGTGTGTTTGTGTGTGTGTTTTGTGTATGTGTGTGTTTATATATATGTTGTGTGTTATATATTTTGTGTATATTGTGTGTGTGTTGTGTGTGTATTATTTAATTATTTTTTATTTTATGTATTTTTTTTTTTATTATTTATATTATTATTATATTATAAATGTTGTATATATATATATGTTTGTGTATGAATTAATGTTTTGTATTATTTTTTTTATTTGTGTTTTATAAAATTGTTTTGTTGTTGTGTATATTGTTTTGTTTTTTTTTGATGTGTTTGTGTGTGTGTTTTTTTTATTTTGTTTGTTATGTGTTTTTTTATGTGTGTTTGTGTGTGTGTGAATGTGTATTTTTGTGTGTGTATATGTTGTTTTTTTTTATTGTGTTTTTGTTTTTTATTTTATGTTTTTTTTTTTTTTTTTTGTTTTTTTGTTATTTTTTTTATTTTAGTTTTTGTGTGTGTTTGTTTATTATTTGTTTTTTTTTAACATACAATTTTATTGTATATTAAATTTTACATTAAATTGCAAAACATAATGTATTTTATAAATACAAACTAATCAAACATTGAATTATCTCTATTTATGTTTATCCTACTAAAACATTTCTAGTTTTTTGTACTTTACTTGTCAATTACTTAACTTTTAAGTCAAAATAAATTGTACTTTTTTACTAAAAGTCTTATAATTTAGCAAAAAATTATAGTGCTATAAATATCTGACACGCGCGTAAAGAGATGATAATTACAGATATTGTTTCATATAAGAGAAAATGCTGACTTAACGTTTTTTATGCTAGGGACAAGTGGAATAGATAGTGTGTGAGTGGAATAGAAAAAGTTTTTGAACCGCAGCCAGTACCAAAGGAACTCTTGTGATAAGGTCTGCTCGTGTTGCTGAGAGAGAGAGAAACCACGATGTGGTTTCCTTATAAAGCGGTCGAATACTTATAAAATGTATGCAATGGATTGCAATTTTAGACTTTTTTTATAGATTATGCTACATTACTTTATGCAGGTGTTTCATTCTTACCTTCCATTGCTCACACTTTTTGCTAACAAATTTAGTTGCATATAAGCTTAAATAATTTTTATTAAGGTATTTAGTCGGCTTCGGGAAAAAAACAGTAACGTGAGTGAGTAAAGTTTTTCGTTTGTCGCTTAGGTTATATACAGTGGTGACGCGAGTGAGTGGCTTGCCTTTGGGATTAACTTGAGGATTATTATTATTTATCTGAAAGGTATGTTTTAATTTTTTTTAATTTACTTGCACTGGTAGATCAATTGCTCTTTTGTTCATTAAAATTTAATAAAACAACAACATTACATCAGTTGAAAAGGTAGGTCTGTCGAGGGCTAACCCAAATGTACAGAGCAGGCGTTTGCGCTTCGCCTGTGGTGCTCGGTTCATACAAACATTCGATGCCTAAATGCTCCCTAGGGAGCCTATCAGTACTGGGGGCTTAGCTAATACGTAGCCTGGGGAATTTCCTTTGGGAAGCCGTCATTTGGCGGTAGACTTACTCGTGCTCCACACTATTGGAAATATACGTATAATGTTTTTGTGTAAACAATGCTAACATCACATAGAATCGGGTAGGATCGTATAATTTCGGGTAGGATCGGATAAGATAAGATAAGTTCGCATAAGATCGGGTAAGTTCGGATATGATCGGGTGTGATCAGGTATGATCGGATAAAATCGGATAAGATCGGGTAGGATAGGATTGGATCGGATAAGATAGGATAATATCGGCTATGATCGGGTAGGATGGTATAAGATCAGGTAAGATAGGATAAGATAATATCATTCATTCTTCATGTTTCCACAAACTGTTTAGATTTCTAAGAATTGCCCCTCACCCTGCTGATACCAGCGCACATCAAGTTATAAAATTGATTGATTAGGAATGTTTATTTCCAAGAGTTTGACTTTGAAGAGTAGGATCAGATAAGATAGGATATGGTCGGGATACCTCTGCAGGTGGTCATTGATTTCTAGAAATTGACACGCGGCCTTGACTTAGACAAATTCCAAGAATCGCTTGGTAACAATGAATAACCTTTGAAGCGGGGGACGCGTACGTGAACGGTGAGTCAGGATCCGTCTAGCTATACGTGACTTTGAAAGCCAATCTAGTGACTTTCTCAAATCTAATTACTTGTGTGAGCAACCTTGACCTTGAAACCAAATCTAGTGACTTTTATAGTGACTTTTTTCGAATCTAGTTACATTTCTGGTGACAAAAGTGCGTCAGAAGTGGGGTGTGAGCAACCTTGGCCTTGAAAGCTAATCTAGTAACTTGTTTCAAATCTAGTTACTTTTCTGTTGACAAAAGAGCGTTGGAAGTGACATAGCTATACTACTAATCTATACGAAATACAAATATTCTATTGGCAACACCTCAACAACGATAGAAGTCAGGGTTATTTCAATATATGCTAATTTATAAAGCAGCATTGGAGAAACTTTGTTTAAAAAATCAACAAAACCAAACTCTTAACTATTACATAACATTTTAATACAAACTTAAATATAACATTAAAGAAACTAAAACTCAACTCAATTCAATTAAACCATGGTAGTAGAAACCAATTACATAAAAAACCGAAAGAAAGAAAAGAACTGTTCACAATAAACGTCATCCGCCATTCGAGTTCGAAGATTTAGCATTAACGCACGCATATGCGCATCACGCATCCACCACTGAAGTATCTGCAGTTAGTTAATAACGGTACAGGCGGCGGAGGTGTCCAGTAGCGTAGCGTATTAAACTATTTTTAATAAGATACAATGCTATATAATTTATTACTCGAACGCGTAAAATTGTATTTGTTTAATTTATAATGATGTTAAAACGTAAAATACGATTATCATGCGATTTTACAGTTAAATAATTAGATCATGAGATGAACGTCAAAATCATTGAAAATTATGTAAAATCATAAGATATCACAACACTGGGAGAACAACCTTTCGTTCTCTTTTTTCAATTCCTTTATATGTTACGTATGATTCCCCTCTATTCCTTTTTTCCTTTTGCACTTATTTTTCCTTTTTCGTTTTTTGAGTCCAAATTAATTTTCTTTGTTGGTAGAAACAAAGCATTCTTAACCTTTGCCCTACCGAAATGGGGCCCGAGTCGACCCCAAATCAACGTTTTTTCAAATAATTTCTGAATTATGTTTGTTAATTTATTTTCTTTCTTTTAATTCTCCTAAAATGCTGTAATGAGTAATATACAAAAGGTAAAAGTTCTAAAAAATACGTTGTTGGAGTTTTATGGGTGTTTTGTCGTGATGGGTCACGAGCAACCTGGTTTTGGTAGTCTGTCTTTTTCTTGAAGTGTACCACGGATGGGCGCGATTTATTATACCAGCACCAATACAAGTTACTTCACGTTTAGTTGTGAGCTAAGTGCGGTTGTGTGCGTACATAGTGAGTCCAAGTTGTGTAAAATGTCATCACGTAATAAGTATATGTCTGAAAAAGAACCTTATAAAGCTCTCATGAATTCTTCTGATGAAGAGAGAGACCTTTCTTGGGATGAAGTATTTAATGACGTTTTGGACGACCAAGATTACGTGGTAGATAATGAAGGAAATATTTCTTTTAGTGATTTAGAAAACGTTGACCTCTCTGAGGTCTCTGTGGCTGCTGGACGTACCTGGCACTATGTCGCACCAAAAACACAAAAGACGAGAGTTGCTGATATATTGCGAAGCAAGAAAGGCCTAACTGATAGAAGTCGACATGTTACGTCAATCCTTGATTGTTTTAAATTATTTATCTCGAATGATATTGTATCAGTCATCATAAAATATACCAATTTGAAGGCCGCTCAATTTTATAATGGCTGTAATGAAACCCACGAAGCCAAAATTGGATCATGGGTTGATATAGATGCATCAGAACTTGAAGCATTCTTTGGGTTACTTATTCTTGCGGGCCGATTTAGAGAAGCAAGAGAACCCCCACATAATTTGTGTCTACAAGTAATGCAGCTTATACCAGACCGATTTATCAAGCAGTTATCAGTAGGAATAGGTTCTGCGATATTTTACGATTTATACTGTTTAACGATCTATCAACAAGGAATACAAGGAAGCAACTCGATAAACTTGCTGCGATACGCGAAGTGACTAATATATTTGCAACGAATTGTCGGGAATTGTACAGTGCTTCCGCTAACGGAACAATTGATTGACAGTTGGTTATTTTTAGAGGGCGGTGTCCATTTCGCATTTATATGCCTCAAAAGCCAGGAAAGTACGGAATAATGGTCTGGTTTTGTGTGACGATGAAAATTTTTACTGCTGTAATTTTGAAGTATATGTTGGGAAAGAGGGTAATGTAGTAGAACGAAAGGACAGCGAGTGGTAAAAACATTGGCAAGCCACTAGTACTGTAGTGGTCGAAATGTAACAAGTGACAACTTTTTTAGTGACATTACGTTGGCTGAAGAACAAATTAACATTGGTTGGTACTGTGAGGAAGAATCGGAAAGACCTACCCAAGTGTCTGTTGGACATTAAAAATCGAGCAACATATTCGTCAATGTTTTTATTTACGAAAGATATAACTTTGGTGGCGTACATTACCAATCCCAATAAATTTGAGGTGTTACTCTCATCATTGCCCACGAACACGTAATATCGGGAAATGAACACAGGTTCAAACCAGACATTATTCTTTCATGTAACGATACCAAAAGTGGCGTAGACGTACTAGATAAATTGATACGTGAGTATACTTGGAAAAGGACAACGAGAAGGTGGCCTCTACGCCTTTTTCTCAATTGGATTGATATAGCTTGCTATAATGCTTTTGTAACTTCGTTATTGAGGTATACCGGTTGGAACAAAAGTTCCACTTTGAAATTCCGTAGAAAACTGTTCCTTCAAGAGTTAAGATAACTGTTGAGCGATGGAAATATTACACGACGAAGTACACAGATTCGAGAAGACGGCAGAGGGTTTTCCATAGCGACATGTAGTGCTATTGAAAGTACAGGGGTAAAACTTGAAAAAATCTTAACGAACCCTACGCGCCAGGCACAAAACGGGGTCGTTGTTATGTCTGTCGTGGAAGTATTAATAAATATTCCAAGAAATGTGACACATGTAGTAGATTTGTATACACCAAACATTCAACAGTAGTAGAAAAGGAAGTCGAGATAACTTGTTCATATTGCCAAAGGACGAAGACGACGAGCCTTCACAGATGACTTAATTTGCATTTTTCGCAATTTACACGTGTTTACTTATTATTTATAATTATTATAAATATATTCACGTATACAATATTTTTCACTTATGAATTAACATTATTTATTCAAATGCATTTTCTATGTTCCTATAATAGATTGAGATAATATTATGTAATACCCAATCTTGTAAGGTACAGAATAAAATGTTCTGTTTTTTTTTATTTTGATTGTATTAAGTCAAATTAAATAAATACACATTTATAGAGTATAAAAACATATGTTGTCGGATGTTGTTTTTATACAGGTGCATACAAATAAAATAATAGCGCAGAGTTATAGTAGACTTCGTTTTGGTAGTCTATGGTTTGTATATATTTTGGTAGGGCGAAGATTAACCGTAATTCTGTTGGACAAATCTCTCATGGATAGAAAGTCAACATTTAATGGGATTTCCAAACCTGGAGCGTTTTCATTAATTTGTGGTATTGTCAAAGTAACTAAACTATTGTTGTATAACAGGTCGACCTCGAGATTTTCTATATTTTTTAATATTGTTTCTGAAAGAAGAGGATCCAATCCATTAGAAGGCGAGCTGAGTTTTTGTGTTCCTCTGCTTCCATCTTTATCACTACCTTCTTTTTCTAAAGCCATGTCCAAATTTTTTATGTTCTAGACGCCATATTTTTAACTATAAAACAAATTTAACGAATACTTAAATGGGTCCTCAAATGAAAAACCTGGCAGGTCAGTTCTTTTTGGAAATTTAGTTCAAAACACCATTAAGTTTGACATTGAATGGGCGACAAACTAGTATAAAAGATTAGTGCAAACTGCGATATCATACATTGCATTTATACTCTTAAAATGCATGTCTACGCATAGTCCCATGAAAATCAAGTTTAGTGAATAATGTGTTCGACATGAGGTTTTACGCTTAATTGCCAAAATTTTAATTTTAATTTAATAATAATTATTATAAATAAACTAATACACAATTCATTTCCATAACCCACCTTTTCACTGTTTTTTTCGGTGAAAAACGACAACGAAACTAATGTTATTCTAAAATAAGGAAAAAATATCTTAGGTTCAAAAAGACAGATATACAGACAATTTATTATTAAAAACTTATAAATATGGTGGTTTAAAAACGCCAGATGTAAATAATTTAATAATAAATAAATAGGTTGTAAATGTTCTCAAAACAAATCGTTAAACTAACCATAGATCCAAAACACTCCTTAAAAGATAATGCCGTTGTCTCAGTCGATAGGTTAAACCAGGCCAGTTCAATCTTTTTAGATTTACTTAATTACTACAATTTCTGCTTGGTTATTTCCACTTAACATAAATATAGTAACTGCAATGTAACAATAATAAAAATTATCTCGGACGCCAAGTTATTTTTGATTATGCCCGGAATAACTAAACCGAGGATACAATAAAAATTCACCACAATGTCAAAATAAAAATATACAAACTATATTTATTAAATATTTAAATTTAGAATCATGTAAAATATCTTAAAAACTAATTGTAATAGCCTTAAATTACTAAATTATGGATATAAATACCTGTTCGAAAATTTTGTACACAACTTTTGATAACATCTGGTATCTAAACGAATACGGAAATGCAAATCAAAGGTGATGTAATCTTTTCACCAATATTGCGAAATATGTCGTAATAACAACGCTGTACGTTGTAAACCATACCAAAGCTGAATTTTACTTCTTACAAATTTATCTTCATGAAATTTGAATAATCCAGGGTTAGTTTATTCTCTCGAAAGTTCAAATAAAATGTGATCTAAATTTAGTTCTGAATTAAAGGGAAACTTGCAATCATAAGCATCAACAATGCCAAAAGTAAAAGTAAAAAAGTAAAAATGATAAAAGTTAAAGAGCAAAGAGAAAATGTTTTAGATTTTAATATAATTCGAGTTAAAAGTATCTTACCATTAAATCAATGACACTTTTCACAAAATTTACGTGGGAACCAAAAATTGCTTCCTGCTCCAACAAAATACATCAAGCAATCTAAAAAGGACGCTTAGGATATCAGGTGATATAGCGGTGCGCGAAAAAATGTGCGCAAATTTAATTCCACGATATGGAAGTATATAAACCCCTAAGAAGATATGCAACTTAAGTTACACCAAAATGCAAATTAAGTTGGCTACCACATAATTATAATTCATTAATAATTAAAAACTCTTTTTTCTTATATTTTACAACTAAATGAACGAAGAACGTAAAAGATTCGTAACAAACTTTTCAATTTATATGCGTCGATGTTAGGTGAAATTACAAAAACCTGATATATTTCTTATTTCTTGAAACCAATGCGTTCTTATTCCAATGTATTTCTCGGATTTTGCATTTAGACGACTGAAATAATAATTAATTCGCCAAAAGAGGGAATGTGAGAATATTTTTAATACAAAAACAGACGAATAAGACTTACCTTTTCACGCAGTCATTTAACAAATTAAGTCTTGCACATTACCGATATAATATAAACAGGTTGCAAACTGAACCAAAACTGAACAAAATATCACCTAACAATAACATTGTTTCTTAACGAACGGATATTATAGGTGCATTCGTCCTTGAGGCGATCCGTTATTTGTAGATTCGTCCGATACTTTCAACGTTTCTTTAAAATAAAACGTTAATTTGCAGTAATATAAATTCGCCCTTTTGCCGTAGGCTACAGGATGTGACTGTTAATCCGGAAGTCTATAAACTTTGATTTCGGCAAAAATGCGATATTCGCACTTTTGCCATCGATTTCCTGCAGAGGAATTGAACTTTCTTGTGACATTGCCTGAACCTGATCTGGTTCTCTTGTAAACAACTAAATGATCTCTCCCATCATACCTTGAATGTTCCTTATCTTGCTTGCATAGGTCCTCGCTTTGTAGTTTCCTTATGAATCTAATATACTCATTTCGAGCGCCCGACGAAAATTATACTGGCGGTTTTTACCAGCATCCAGACGGTGAAGGTTCCATGAGTTATTTATTACCATATCCAATCCATGGCTACGACATGGAAAATACCTCACTCGGTACAAGCTGATGTTTAGATCACCATTATCAACTCCCCCCATATTTTGATTATATTTTTTTATCAGCTGGGACAGTAACTTTCTTGAATAGGTCCTCGCTTTGTAGTTTCCTTATGAGTTTAATATACTCATTGCGAGCGCCCGACGAAAAGTATGCTGGTCGTTTTTCCCACCATCAAGACGGTGAAGGTTCCATGAGTTATTTATTACCATGGCTACGACATGGAAAATACCTTACTCGGTACAAGCTGATGTTTAGATCACCATTATCAACTCCCCCATACTTTGATTTATATTTTTTTATCAGCTGTGGTTGAGAGACAGTAACTTTCTTTCTTTCTTTTTGTGAAACACATTTACGGTTGGTAGAAATGCTTCACTATTTGAACAAATGGTCACAATGTTATTGTCAATCCAACGACAGACGAGAGACACTTTTTTCTGTTGCAAATTCAAAAGTTACTCTTTCTTGTTCTCTTAATTCCTGGCCTCTCTTTATTGTAGGTACAGGTATCCTATCCTTCCTGACAATACCGGTTGCCTTTATTCCTCTGTCTCCAAGTATCCCAAATCCTTGCAACTATCTTTCTAATCAGTCGACGCACCTAATAAGGTTCGAACCATTCTATATAGCCTCTTTGGTTCGTACCATCCGAAAATGATTTTCCTATAATAAATTGCTTCGTACCATGTCTTCCAAAATATGGGATCATTGATTCCTTGATACTATGGCTTTCTTGTAATGAGGCATGTTCTATTAATTTCTCATTTAGATGTATCAAAAAGGGTCTGATTTTTGAAAATTTGTCGTTAATTACCAAGATGTTGTTATTATTACAATGCAAATTTTGCATTATGTCGTTGAATCGGTTTCTTAAAATGGCTTCTCTTGTAATCTTATGATTGGCATCGGAAGCATCAAACAGTTAGTAGGTAACAGATAAATGTATTACTGCAGCACCAAAAGAGAGAATAGGCAGTCGAGTAACAGGTGCCCTATTAACATGTGCCTCCAGAATGATGTACAAGAAATTAATGAAGCAGTCAAATTAACTGGTTGTCTTTCAAAACTTACCGTGAATTAATCAGATTGTAGAAAAGTATATAGTATAAATTGTTTATTAGTATTCGCATAGGAAAATATAGAAATATAAATAAATACCAATATATTGCTGTTCTAAACCGCTTTACCAATTATTATGAATTACAGTCATTAGGTATAGTTCTTATAAGCTAAAAAGGAGTAGAAATTATTAATGTTTTTAGATGAAAAGTATGGCATACCTAGTCCACGCGAATTGATGGTATATCCGTCGCAACGTAGTAATAAAAGAAAATCCATAAAGACAATGTTAATTCCATTAATAAATTAAGCTTTGATAAATCTCACATTAAGTGATGAAGTTACAAAACTAAGAAAATTCAAAGCTTATTCACCAGAGCCTTTAACCTCAAGCGAAAAGAAAATGAAATTGTATTTGACAGCGTGAAACACACCACTCTAACTCAATCTTCCTGGTTTAGATATCCCGTTGGAGAAATAAACTGGCATTTTCTAAAAACTTCGAAAGATAAAAGGTAATACCAGAATTAGTAAATGTAAATGTAAATTTTTTGCGATCTATACCGCCATGAAATTTAATTCTATGCTAAGAGATGTAAGGGTAGTGAAGAATAGGATTTGTTTGCGAATAAACTAACTTCATTAATTTTAGTTCTATCTATTAAAATAAGTACGTTACATGCAATACAAACTGTAAACAACTTTGATTATAAGCTCCTTTTAAGGTTGTCAGTTCAACGTAGCAGGATGTACTTACTAATTAAATTATCAATTTAAAAAAACTAGTTGTATTTTTTTATTATTACAAACAACGGGTCTTAATTTTGTCTTTTTGTCTTAACTTTGATCAGGAAAATGATTTTCTTGATAAACATACTGTTGTTCTTCTTTAATTCTGATCAGAACGAATAAGTCACTAATTAAGAGTTTCAGCGACGAATCTCTAGACGAGATAAACAAAAGAATTTATTTAAATATACTATATCGGGTTTGGATGATGTTTTAATTTTTATTTTGGATGATGTTTATCTTCTACTGGGTTAGCGGTTAAGATTTGACTTGATTTTTTATTTGTTCGTAAGAAATTAACAGGGAAGCTTACTTTAAATGGATATGAATACAATTCGTTTCGGAAACAGGATTTTATGTTGGGGTTTGTTAATCGTAATCTGGACCCTGCACTTGTAATTAATTTGCCTCTGACGGTGAGTAATGTGTGCGTGAGTGAGTAAGTAGAATCACTAGTGGACAAGGACACAACTCCCGTTTCTTCTGTAGATGCGTAGGAGCTTTTCGGCAAACTAGGCTTGCTTTCTGTCTCTCCGACAGTAGAAGAAACTGTAAGGGAATCCTTCTCCGAGTTACGTTTCCGCATCTGTTTGAGCATTAGTGTAGGTGATGTTTAAACGCTTGCAGGAGAAGTTGTGTACTGAACGATAGCATGTCTAAAGGTGGTCGGGCTGAGCAAGGACCGATGGTTTGAGAGAGAATTCGAGGTGATGAAAACTTTGAGACACATTTCGTTTATCCAAGCGCGACACGCGATGTTATACAAAAATGCCGTGTTACGAAAATTTTATAAGCTTTTAGTAGCTTAAAGGTCCTTAATCGTCAATATTCATTAGAATGTGTCTGTTTTTGAAGCTCTCTGAACTTCCTACTTATTACTAACATGTTTGATTAAAGATGTCTTATCTACTACATGATTCTTATCGAGCATAGGCTTACCGCAGACTTGTCCCGCCGTTTGTATTTCTTCTTTAAAGCGAATTTTGATAGGTTGTTTAGTTTGCCCTACGTATATTTGCACACAATTTTTATTCACGATCTAAATTGATTTTAAAAATGATTTTAAATAGACCTTTCATATAAGCCGGAAAGTTTGTCAGTTTCACGTATTTTGTTTCTATTTGTTCTCTAGCGTTGCCTAATGTACTAACATTCGTAACCCTCATCCAATGTGTTTGTTTCCTAACTATATTCATAACCACTTCGTCTGAAAACCCACTGTATGCAGCAATTTCTTTAATAGTGCGCGATTCTTTATTATCATTTTGAACTTAAAGAGGAAAATTAATCAATCTTACTGGAAGGGATAATTTCGTGTCGCTATTAAACGTATAGTAAAAGTTTTAATATTTTGTTTTCAAAATGCGATTTATTGTTATCGCTGGACGAAAAATATACAGGAACGGGAGTATTTTTGGGAAATTAAATCAAAATTTCTACTTTACAGAAGTTGGTTTGAATTTAAGGAACTGACTGGTAGACAGGATTGATAACGGTTTTAACAGAATAATCTGACGGAAACGGAATTTTATAGCGGGTTTATTATGCAATTAACTATCTGCAGTAAAAAGATAATTAGTACCGCATCGCGGTTCCGCTTATGCAGTCCGCGATCTAACATGATTGTACGGGCTAATTGAGGTGGCGCTTTGTGAGGTTATCGTGTCGAAATCTCTTCAAATTCATTAGCATTTAACCTTATTACCAGTTTTAAATGATAAGCAATATACATATATATATATATATATATATATATATATATATATATATATATATATATATATATATATATATATATATATATATATATATATATACAGGGTGGCCCACTTAAGGGATTGCTCCATAACTCCTTACTATTACAAATACGAAAAATGTCTTATATAAAAGTTGTCCAAAGTCATAAACTACACGTTTTAAAATTATTTTCAGAAATGGCGGACATCCGGTTATACCGAAAACTTATGCCAACTTCGTTATTTTAAATAGAACAACTTGTATATTATTACATTTTTGAATTCCTCGTTGAATTTTAAGGTCACTTTAATAACCATAGTATGGGTCTACATCGCATTGCTTCTGAGTTATTTGACATTTTGTAGAAAAATGACGCTTGCAGTGCCTCGGAAAACTATCAATATCTGGAAGACGGATATCGGTAGAGAGATGGCTTTCGTCTTTTACTTCTAAAAGGGTACCGCATCATTCTCATTCATTGCCAAAATCTTGCTTTTAGAATTCAATAATTTCTATCACTCCGAAAATAATTTTTTCAAACATGGATAACTTGATTTTTTAAATGGAACCACCCATATTTTCTTACATCAGCGGATAAGAAATTAAATTTCCTTTCCATTGATGTAAATTATCGCTATTTTGGAGTAATAATTTTCAAGATATTCACATTTTATCTAATTTCAGTTTTTATTGCGCATTGCCGCGGTGCTTTGGAAAACGTTTGTCAATTGCTTTAAACAACTTGATAAGAAACGTCAGTTTCTCGAGCTTCTGTTGTGATTTGCTGTCTTGTGTATCAATTTAAGTGTTTGTACAAGACATTTCCATTAAAATGTTGTTGTCCGACGCAGAGTTGATCGACATGACTTTCATTCTTGGAGAATGCCAAAGAAATGCGTTATTGGCGTCAAGGATTTATGCGGTACGGTATCCGAGAAACAGCCTTTCAAAAGTTGTTACAACGTTTTACAAACACCGGACGCGTGCAGTATAAAACGAGGAACGTGTCAACAGGATAACCTGTATTTCCTGTGCATTCCTTTTGTATATCTTCTGTAATCGTTAAGTAACTGTCCTTATGTATTTATTGAACGTTCCTTGTGTATTTCTTGTGCATTTCTTCTCTATTTCTTGTGTAAGCCTTAAGTAATTATTTTGTATGACTTGTGCAATCCTTATGTATTTATTGTTCATTCCTTATGTATTTCTTGTGTACTTCTTTTGAGTTTTGTGTTCTTAATTCTTAAGTATTTATTGTTTACTTCTTGTCCATTAAGAAAATCAAGTTATCCATGTTTGAACAATGTTATTTTCGGAGCGATAGAAATTGTTGAATTCTAAAAGCAAGATTTTTGGCAATGAATGAGAATGATGCGGTATCCTTTTCGGAAGTAAAAACGAAAGCCACATCTCTCTACCGGTATCCGTCTTCGAAATATTGATAGTTTTCGGAGGCACTGCAAACGTCATTTTTCTACAAAATGTCAAATAACTCACAAGCAATGCGACGTAGACCCATAGTATGGTTATTAAAGTGACCTTTAAATTCAACGAGGAATTCAAAATGTAATAGTATATAGGTTGTTCTATTTAAAATAACGAAGTTGGCATGAGTTTCCGGTATAACCGGAAGTCCGCCATTTCTGAAAATAATTTTAAAACATATAGTTTATGACTGTGGACAACTTTTATATAAAACATTTTTCGTATTTGTAATAGTAAGGAGTATAAATATATATATATATATATATATATATATATATATATATATATATATATATATATATATATATATATATATATATATATATATATATATATATATATATATACAGGGTGCGGCAACAAGAGCGCCTTCTTCTATATCTTCCGTTTTATATAAGTTAGATTAATAAAATTTGGAATGCAGTTGTAGTTTAGTTGTGTGCATATTTTAAAATTATTCACGCGATTACAGGTTGTTTATTTAAAGAGGACCAAATTATTATAAAAAATTTAAATGGAACACCCTGTATATTATTACTTTTTAATTCTACACATTGTTACTAACAAATTCGCAATATATTTTCTAAAAAATTTGAAATTACAGTTTGCTTTAAAATGTACCTCCTTAACTGTTGAAAATAAAAGTTATCTAATTTATATGAGAATATAATTGACTTGCCAATCAACCATTATTCGAACTAATAAAAGTTTACTTTTTCAAATAAAACACCCTGTATATTATTACATTTTTGGTTTCTACATATTAACCCTTATCAGTTCGCCATATAACTCCCTATCTTTAAATATAGCCGTTACCGAATTATTTTCAATTTTTCAAAATGTATAAGATTATTGAGACATTTTTAAATCTATGGCCTCGTATAGATAAAGAAAACCATCATAAAACAATTGTATTATACACTAAAAATGCAACAGAAACTAATATATTATGATAGAAGACTAATTACAATTTTTGTACTGTAGGCATTGCATGTTAACAAGAATTTGACAAATATTTACTTCAATTTCAAGTAAAATTCTAAAATCAAGTACGCTTCTTATAAAATTGAATGGTTGACGTAAATAAATAAAACTGTAGTTAACCATTTACGAGTGTTATTGTTAGTAATCAAGATTTTATAAAATGAATTTTACACAAAATGAGTTAGTTGATATGATATTCGTGTTGGGTGCTGCAGAAAGAAACTGTTTATTGGCCAGCAGAATTTATGCTGAAAGATATTCAGACAGAAGACATCCAAACGCAATGCAATTTATTTCTTGCCCATAGAGGTATTCCTTCAAAATAATAAAGATTTTGGACACCACTGGTCCCATACTATAAAATCACAAAATGTGCTAACACACTCTTTTGATAGTTTACCCAAAACAATTGACATATAACTACCAATTTCTAATAAGGCGGGGACCTAAATGTCAAGCCAAAGTGCAATAGTAGATTACTATTGACATGCGTGTTCAAAGATTGACGTACGTATACTAGAAATAAGCCATCTACAAGATACAGATTTAGTTATGGAGGATAATTCACAGAGAGTAGTTGAATTTCTAAAAAAATGGGGAGAAACTATTTTGTTGTAAGATCCTGGCAAAAGTAAGTTAAATTTAAGAAAAACTTGTATAAATAAGAGAAAATTAGATTAGCAGTATTAGATTGCTTCTGAATTACTTAATTCTTTTATTAGTATTTGCCTCCCACCGAATAACAAAGGCATTACCATTCAAATTTTAACAATTGTTTCATATAAAGCAAAGTGGTAGGAAAGTGAGAGTTAATTTATATCAGCATAATTGGGGTTCAAGTAATAAAAATAACAATGAATATTGCAACTTTTGAAACACGTGCCTTATTTTTACTAAAAACAATTTTGTTTACCACATGCGTTATTCAACACAAATAGCATCAGATGATTATTGTGCATATAATACTGAACTTTCCCACGTGTATTGTTTTGTAATTTTGTATTTTATGTAAATAGCACAATTTTGGTTTCCAAATGATGATACTAATTGACTGTTTTAATTTCCCTAAATGTGTTTCTTACACGTGTAGTTATTTAAAATAAAATTTGCGGAAAAATTGTAATCAGAAGCTAATTTCTTATCATTTTATAAAAATATCCTAATCATGATATAACATTACTTACAGAAGTAAATACTCCAGTATTAAGAAAACACGTGTAAGTACCTTTTTTTATCATTGATTCAATTTTATTTTAACGTTGTCACGAGCCATTACAATAAAATTATCCATTTATTTAAGATTAAATCGAGTTAAATTGTTAAATTGTATGAATTATTAATGTGTTTCTATTAGGCTGATTTTGACTTTGGTCTACATTTGGAAAACCTGTATATTTTTAAATACTCAAACTAAAATTTTTTTTAGCCAAAAGATTTTAATGTCCATCATTATTTGTTAGTATTTTCAATTTGAATAATCTTTTCTTTTAAGTCGTCTACAAATATGTAAAAAAGAATGCTTTCATGATTCTTCAAAATTAATTTTTTTGGGTAAATCAGATAATCAGATATTTATACAGGGTGTCCAATAACTTGAAAACTGTTCAAATGACAAGTATGAAATTTAGCAGTTATAAACTGTCGAAAATGATGCTTAAAAAATATTTTCGATTTTCCTCTCATTTACGGTCACGTGACCAACATAATTTTTAATTGGGACAACCAGTATAACATTATATTTTTTAGTAGACCTTTCAAAAACAAATTCAACCATACCACACTTGTCATGATTCTTTTGTAAAATAATAACAATGATACGAGTTAATTTTTTTATTAAATTTATTAAAGTAAGTTTTTGCACTCCAATATCTAAAAAGTTGTTTAAATGTCAAAGATAAATATCTTCAATTACGAACAGTCAGGTGAGGCCTACTTAATTTTTTTTTTGTAATACATTTCAAAAATAATCACGTAACTCTTATCATAGTTTAACAACATAATAACCCTTTTAATTGTGGTTAATGCTGAATCCAGATGGCTAAGAAAAACATAAGTATCGTAGTAACACGGGTTGTTATTCGTTATTACGTGACGTTTGGTGAGTAACTGTCATTAATTATTAGCCATAATTTTGTGAAACCACTGAAATAATTAATAAATAATGCCTACACTTTTTACTTACGACGAATATGTTGACATGCTACTTATGGAGAATGTGGAAAAAATAAAACTCTTGTTCAAGATTTGTACAGAAATCGTTTTCCTAATAGAATAACTCCAAGTAAAAATACTTTTCTGTCTGTGGAACGAAAGCCAACAGGTGGTTCTTTTCCAAGCGGTAAACATAGAGTTCCTCGCCGAAATACCGCTCAGACTGATGACGATGTTACTAATATTTTGGCTTGTCTGCAGATAAATCCACATACCTCAATACGGTTCCTTGAACAAGAAATAGGAGTAAGTAAAGGTTCAATACAAAGAGCATTAAAAATTCATAAGTATCATCCGTATAAAATACATTTAACACAAGGTTTAGACCCTGCAGATCCTAAAAGGCGCTTAAATTTTATTGCTGACATATCTGTACAAGTTGCTGATGATTCTTCTTTCTTAGAAAAAAAATATGGAATGATGAAAGTAGATTTCATAATAATGGTATGGTTAATCGCCATAATTGTCATTACTAGTCATAGTAAAAACCGAAATGTATGCGAGAAACCAATTTCCAGACAATATCGGGTGTCAATGTTTGGTGTGGTTTATTTAACGGTAGGTTGATTGGCCCCTATTTTCATGAAGGAACGTTAACGGGAGAAAGATATTTGGATTTTCTTCAAAACGTTCTCCCAGAATTACTTGAAGATATTCCCTTGAATGAAAGGCAAACAATGTGGTGGCAGCAAGATGAAGCATCTCCTCACTTTTTTCGCTAAGTTAGAGAATACCTTGATAATACATTTCCTGGAACATGGATTGGTCGAAATGGTAAAATTCTGGGGCCACCTCGTTCTCCAAATATTACACCTTTGGATTTCTTTCTCAAGGGTTACTTAAAAAGTCTACTTTATGCCACACCCCCGACTGATTTAGATGAATTAAAGGATAAAATTAGACAGGCATGTTGTACCGTAACACCTGAAATGATAACTGAAGCATGTACAAGAAATCTTTTAACAAGGTTTGAACATTGTGTCAATGTACGCGGTCATCAATATGAATATTTATTATAATTATTTTTCTATTTAGGGGCTTTGTAGTTTTTAGACATTTATGCTACGTGTCTTAATAAATTTGTCATTTTTATACACCTGTCCGTTTAATTGCCGATATTGTAGTTCTTGCATACAAGTACCGTGACAAGTGTGTTATGGTTGAACTTGTTTTGAGAGGTGTACCAAAATATGTAATGTTATACCCTTTGACATTCAAACAACTTTCTAGATATTGGAGTGCAAAAACTTGCTTTAATAAATTTACCAAAGAAATTAATGACTCGTATCATTATAATTATTTTACAAAAGAATCATGACAAGTGTGGTACAGTTGAATCTGTTTTTAAAGGTTTACCAAAAAACGTAATGTTATACCGGTTGTCCCATTTAAAAAAATTATGTTGGAGTCACGTTACTGGAAATGAGAGGAAAACCGCAAATCTTTTTATGGTAGACAATTTATAACTGCCAAATTTCATACTTGTCACTTGACAGCTTTGGAGATATTGGACAATCAAAACGTCGTGGGACACCCTGCATACTCTAAATATTTAGCAATAATTGCAGCAGCATTTTTCAGTATGATCAGTCTTATAAATAAACATTAATGTCAAACGAATGCTATCTAGCAAAAAAATGTAACTTGATATGTCCTCCCTCTTCATATATTTTTTCTGTAATAATGTTGAATTTACTGATACCTTGATCAAGATAAAATGTATTTAAGTTCATTTATATCTTAATACAAACAATCTTAGAAAACCCACACCTGGGCGAAACTTTATAGTACTTATAAATCACCTATTATCTTATGATGAGACCTTAATGCAAATAAAAAATTTACATACTTCACATTTTGGCTACGGCATAAAAACAGAACAAATGTGTGAACACATAATTTAATTTTAATTTATTAACATCTTTTTTATTTTATTTATGTGTCAAATTTATAAAATTAGGTTACTAACAGGCTTTCACATGCATGTGGATAATTACCACAATAATAGGTTAATTATATACAAAGTTTTTGATCCTTTATTCTGCAAGTTTTTATTAAATACATTAAAAGTTTTAATATACATAGTGTAGTTAATGATGTAGATTCTATACATTCTCAATTAAGGCGGGCATGTCACGGTGAGGCCTTCTATTCTTTTTAAATGGAAAAACCTTTCGTCGCTTAAGCACACTTTTCTGGTAACGTATTAAACATGTAACGATGAAACTTTTTGTAGTTGTTATATTCATGTTGATTGCATTCATGCAGTTTAGTTTATTAAAAAAAAAACTTTTAAAAAAAAATGTTTTTATTTTATAAAAAAAATTAGAAATTTTGTATTTTAAAAACCTTTTTATAACATTTAAACTTAATTTATTTAGTTGATTCTACTCACCAAGTCATGGGGAACGTAAGTGTAAAATTTGAATTACCTAGTCCTAGTAGTCTAATGGAAAATGGTCCCTAAACATTGAAAAAAATAACTTTCGGGAAAACCCATTTAAAGTAACAATTATAAAACAAAAAAACCCGGAACATTACCCTCACAATCACTATCTTCTTTCCTTCTTTTAAGTAGTAGGCCTACAAAACCAGTTTTAGGAAGCCTCTTCCATATCAAGCCATTGAAGGTTTCATTGGAGTTTTGTAAGCACAACGAGATCAGCTTCGAGGCCCATGATCCGAAATTTTGGGGACAGAATAGTACAAGTCCTCTGAGCATTCGCCATGTGTAGTTTTTAATAGCAGCCCCTGGAGGGTATTCAACCGTGGACACGTATCTTACTTGCCGGCTACCTTTTGGTGCCACTTTCAACCTCCTGATGACGTATTTATGATACGCACTCAGTTATTAGCATTAAGAGTCTTTTTGGTAGCCTAACACTAGAGGACCTTCTGATTGATGTGCGAACAGAATTTTAATTACAGATTAATTTAAATCCTAAAGTAATATAGAAATAAATTAAAGAAAAAGTACTTACCGGTTTTATCAATAATTAATATAAAGTAATTATTTTCAAAATGTCCCCTGTTATGTAACCGCAATAACAACCTCTTACTATTCAAATGCCTCCGATGGACTTGCAAAAACCCCGTAATTAGCTAATTACATGAAAGGCAAACAGACCTTGAAAACACAATTAGAACGTGTTTGTGTTTGTATTTATGTTTGTGTTTGTTTGTGTTTGTGTTTGTGTTTGTGTTTGTGTTTGTGTTTGTGTTTCTGTTTGTGTTTGTGTTTGTGTTTGTGTTTGTGTTTGTGTTTGTGTTTGTGTTTGTTTGTGTTTGTGTTTGTGTTTGTTTGTGTTTATGCTTGTGTTCATGTTCGTGTTCGTTGTCGCGTTCGTGTTCGTGTTCGTGATCGTGTTCGTGTTCGCGTTCGCGTTCGCATTCGCGATCGCGTTCGTGTTCGCGTTCGTGTTCGTGCTCGTGCTCGTGCTCGTGCTCGTGCTCGTGCACCTGTTCGTGTTCGTGTTCGAGTTCGTGTTCGTGTTCGTGTTCGTGTTCGTGTTCGTGTTCGTGTTCGTGTTCGTGTTCGTGTTCGTGTTCGTGTACGTGGTCGTGGTCGTGTTTGTGATCGTGTTCGTGTTCGTGTTCGTGTTCGTGTTCTTGTTCGCGTTCGCGTTCGCGTTCGCGTTCGCGTTCGCTTTCGCGTTCGCGCTCGCGTTCGCGTCCGCGATCGCGTTGGCGTTTGCGTTTGCGTTCGTGTTCGTGTTCGTGTTCGTGTTCGTGTTTGTGTTTTGTGCTTGTGTTTGTGCTTGTGTTTGTTTGTGTTTGTGTTTGTGTTTGTGTTCGTGTTCGTGTTCGTGTTCGTGTTTGTGTTCGTGGTCGTTTTCGTGTTCGTGTTCGTGTTCGTGGCTTTGTTCGCGTTTGTGTTCGTGTTCGTGATCGTCTTCGTGTTCGTGTTCGTGCTCGTGTTCATGTTCATGTTCGTGTTCGTGTTGGTGTTCGTGTTCGTGGTCGTGGTTGTGTTTGTGTTCGTGTTCGTGTTCGTGTTTGTGCTCGTGTTCGTGCTCGTGTTCGTGTTTGTGTTCGTGCTCGTGCTTGTGTTCGAGTTCGAGTTTGGGTTCGGGTTCGGTTCGAGTTCGTGTTTAGGTTCGGGTTCGGGTCCGGGTTCGGGTCCGTGTCCGTGTCCGTGTTCGTGTCCGCGTCCGCGTCCGTGTCCGCGTCCGCGTCCGTGACCGCGTCCGCGTCCGTGTCCGCGTCCGCGTCCGTGTCCGTGTCCGTGTCCGTGTACGTGTCCGTGTCCGTGTCCGTGTCCGTGTCCGTGTCCGTGTCCGTGTCCGTGTCCGTTTCCGTGTCCGTCTCCGTGTCCGTCTCCGTTTCCGTGTCCGTGTCCGTGTCCGTGTCCGTGTTCGTGTTCGTGTTCGTGTTTGTGTTGGTGTTTGTGTTTGTGTTTGTGTTTGTATTTATGATAAGGTCAGGCTTGCATGTAAAATAATATAGAGGTGAAACTAGTTAGCTAATGTGTTTTACTGCTACACTCATCACAGTATTGAAGATTCTGTTTGTGTATTAGAAAACGTACTACAGTCTCGAAACAGAATCTTGATAAAATTGAAGGAAATGAGTACGGTACTACTTCTGCAAACGAACTGAAGGATTTGAAGCTGTGCAGCATTTCCATAGCCGTGTTGATACCAGTTAATTGAGGGCTAACCTAATGTCCATGTAATAATGATAATAATAGTGTCTGATAAAAACTGTCAGGGGTTATTAGCTACTTTTATAGCTTGTTACAATATAGTCGTTCAGATTGATCTGGTTGATTTGATCGAGCATGATTTGTTTGAGATTGATTGATTAATTAATTGATTTGTTTGTGTGTGTGTGTGTGTGTGTGTGTGTGTGTGTGTGTGTAAAGAGAGAGAGAGAGAGAGAGAGAGAGAGAGAGAGAGAGAGAGAGAGAGAGAGAGAGAGAGAGAGAGAGAGAGAGAGAGAGAGAGAGAGAGAGAAAGAGGAGAGAGAGAGAAAGAGTAGAAGAGAGAGAGAGAGAGAGAAGAGACAATGAGCTAAAGAGAGAGAGAGAGGAACAAGATAGAGCGAGAGAGCTGTGCATTATAAACTTCTATTATAGAAAATGTTCATTAGCCTATACGCCACTAGATGGCACTAAAATCAATTTTTACTCAAAGGGACCAGAGCTCAGGACCTGATACAAATCCTGTCTTACAAGGCTAGGGTCTCCTTATTAGAATACAATTTTGTATGACGTGGCGAAGGCCTACAGTGTAAGATTAAGTTAGAACTCTCATACAATTGCATCAAGGGGCCACGTTATGGGTTAAGCTCTACACTTCTCTTATAAGGTTAGGTTCCATACCATCTCCAGCCAGGGGCGAAGGCCTGAGAACAAGTTGCGAAGCCCTACACGTGTCTTACAAGAACCTCCTTATTAGAAATACAACGTATAAATAAATTTCTCGTATAGGTAAAATATCATCCAATAGCATATGACCATTTTAAAGCAATAGGATCGATAATTTTAATAATAATATCTTATTAGGTAATTATGCAATTTCCAACATTATATGCGTGTGCGTTTGCCTAACCTCCAGGGGTACTGCTCTTAATACAACCAAAAGGACCTTAAATAGATGACTATCAAAATAACCCTAAGACCAACTCCAAGTCCAACCGCAAGTCCAAGACCAACCCCTACATCTGTCCCTCACGTGAGCAAGTTCAAAGATTTACTGTCAAAAAGCTCTTAATACAACAAAAAATAATTAGGTTGAAAAACGCGTCCTACACGTGGACGGCCGTAAAATAGGGGAAAAGATACGCCCCTCAAGTAAGCGAGTAAAAACAGAAACGTCTTAATTAGGGTTGACCTCGAAAAGAAACCATAGGGAAAATACCAGCTCACACGTGGGCGGTTATAAAATAGGGGTAAAAAATACGTCCTACACGCGAGCGAGTAAAAAATAATTAGGGTTGAAGAAGGGCCTTCGAAAAGAAACCATAGGTGTGGAAAATACGGTCTCACACGTGGGTGTGTAAAAAATTAGGGTTGAAGAAGGCCTCCGAAAGGAAACCTTAGGGTGGAAAATATGGTCTCACACGTGAGTGTGTAAAACCAAGTGACGTCACCAATCCAATATGGCGTCAAGTGGCCCCGTACTACGAATATCTGAAGGTAAAATGTTAATGATTTTGCTGTCATTATAAACGTTGCTTCAACTTGAGAATTCAAAACGGACCTCGGTAAATTATTCATGACAACATTGTCATCATCACCAGAGTCTTCATCAGTGACGTCGCGTTGATTGGCCGAAAATGTACTACTTCATCTGACAACATTTTTCATCACCAATACGTTCCTCTTCTTCCAATAATTCATTGAAAGTGAGTGGTTTTTCCAATAACTGAAAAACAGTACAGCATGCCTCTGGCCTTTTAAAAGGACACTAACTTTTATAAGCTTATTTCAAAACACATTTAAACTTTTTTTATATTTATATGCTAATGTTAAGACTTCACTAATTAGTTTTTGATTGGCTAGTCAATGCAATTTTATGAAATAATGAATAATATCTTACCTTAGATTACTCACAGCGACACAAAAAGAACACTTGAAATATAAACAACCACGATATCGGAACGAAAACAAAAAAATGATTACTACACGAGCTGCAGACGTGCTAAATAGTTGACAGAAACTAGAATTCGTTACGCCATCTAAACATGTTTTTGAAGCGACCTCCTTAAACGACTGTGGCCGCATCTCGGATAATGATAAAGGTGAGCAATTTTATGGTTAATAGTGTATATGTGAGCCTTCCATAAGGCTCGGCAGAATTGATTTCCTTTATGACTAAGAGCCGAACTATGTGACTCATGAGTGTTAGTCAGCATCTAGGCTGACATTTGTCTAAAAGCGATACACCAATTGCGCGACAAAATTGATTCTCTAAATCATTAAAAGCTATATCCCGTGTTGATTAGCATCATGGCCAAATATTCTCCAAAAATAGTATATTATTATGTAAGATATGTACATTGATCATTATTGAGCGAAATATTGATCAAATTACACGTCGAACGCAATATACTATTTTATCTTCAACCTCAAATAAGTACTCTTCGCAGTGATGACTGATGACAAGTGTGCGCCATTCTGACAGATTGTTTCTATCTGAAATTTTCTATCAAAATAACATTGTCCTAGCCCCATTATTAGTTTCAACTTCAGTCTCATTATTAGGTTGAAATAAATAATGTCGCAATGCTCATGTGATTTGTACCAAGAACAAAATTTTGTGTCCCATTTTAAGAAACAAGGAAAAGCACAGAGAAGAGAGCAGAAACATCATTTATAGTGACGAATCATACTTGCACAGTTCACATACCAGTTCACATGGATGGGATGACAGCAGTAACAAAGGAGTGAAAGCACCTGTTCCAAAAGGACAACGCCAAATAATGTTACATTGTGGTCGTGCTAAAGAATTTGTACCAAATGCACTGTTGATGTTTAAATCGGGATTAAAGTCAGGAGATTATAATGACGACATGAATTCTAAGAATTATATTAAGTGGTTGACCGAAAAGCTTATTTCAAATCTCGAGACAGATTCTGTGTTAGTGGTTGATAATGCATCTTAATACAACATATCTACCGAGCTTAATACAACATGTGCCTGGATAAAAGGTAAAATGCAGAAGTGGTTAAACTAACGTGGGATTGGATTTGAACAAAGTGAGACAAAACCCGTACTCTATGAGAAAATTAAACTTCATCGACCAGTTCATAAAAATTATTTAATCGATAAGTTGATGGCTGAACATGGTCATTCTGTGGTAAGGTTGCCACCCTACCATCCAGACAAAATTCAATTGAAAAGATGGGTTTAAATGATGTGTGGAAATTAGAGGTGAATAAATTTAAATCAATTGGTCGTGAAGAATGGGAAGCTATGTGCAAACATCCAGAAAAGATTGAACAAGAATATTTAGAAAAGAAGGTTTTATTGATGAAGTCGAAGACCTGATTTTTACTGTAAACACAGGTAAAAGTGATGAAGAAATCGGTTTGGTACAGCAGTAGTGACAAAGACAGCGACTGTGGATTAGATTCTCACTAATTAAACTTTTGTAGTTATTTACATAGTAGTAATTTCAACGTTTGTGTTCTGTCCTCCTATTAGAAGTATTTCAAGCTATAATATTATAATGACATTGAGAAGCTTCATTCAAGTTTTATAGTACACATTTACACCTACAGACTATTACTTAATCTAAGAATTATCGAACAAATAATTTTTCACATTTTCTAGTCGGCACAATAAACTAATAGTGTGGACTGAATAAATACTTGTCGTATTTGTAACAATTCTTTCTGACACATATTTTAATGTGATTAATTGATGGATTCCTGTTGTGGGTTCTTAAAAATATAAATATTTAGACCTGCGATCAACGATGAGTTTTAAGAATTTACCTATTCGATGATTGCTAAGATTAATAACCAAAATCTTATCAGAAGTTATTCTTATTTTCTGTCTATCCGTTGGGTGTAATTAAAAGTTTATAAAACGTTGAACTTCATTTTCCAAATCCTTGGTAAAAACAGGTGATGTTAAACAGGTTAGGTTATGTTTACTTTGTAAAAATCACGCCGCACATCTCGAGTGCCACGAGGTTTTGTAACTACTCTAAATACACTTCAGAGTTATAAGTGAGTTTTAACAAATTACAGTAATTCCCTACTTTCGACGCATGGCCATTTTGGCCTTCATTGTGAGCAATATGTTAATTATCTTGATTTAACATTATATAAATTACTGTAAACATTGTCTATTATTTAATTAACTCTAATTTTTATTACACTTATTACTAAAATTATATAATCATAATTTGTTTTAATAAAAATGATGGACTACAGCTTATTTTTTTTTCAACGCCTATAATTAATATATTCTTTACATTTCAAATTTAAACGTGTCGTAAGTATCCTAGGTTTTGTAATTCAAGTTTTTTATACAGATAGTCTACTACGTGTTACTTTTAGGACTTTTAAATAGAAATAACTAATCTAACAGCATATACAGGATGACCGCTGAGATACCCAAGATACTTCGTATATATGACTAATTTTACGTTCACTTTTTCTTAACTCCCAACAGATCTTGAAAAATTGTAGTTTGAAGTCGCCAGGTCGTACGGATAGATTCTAAGGAGTAAATAAAATAACTTTGTTGCTAGGGAATTTCATAATCAGCCAGTTACAGATATTAGAAAACTAGGTGAATGCTAGTACATTACAGGACTTTCTTGCAAAATACTAAAATATATATATATATATATATATATATATATAACCTTGAAATATTCAGCTGTTTTAGAAATATTTAATAAAAAGTTGTAAAATGAGCTAATAAGTCGACTCGGTAGTGAAAAAAAAGGCGATTGCATAACCTTCTATACCTACATACACCTATGTATATGTACGTAGGTTAAAAGTTAAAAAAATAGATATCTCGCTTATTTTCAAGATAACTATGGACTGTTTCATATCATTTTAAAGCAAATTTCGCTCCCTTTCAAATAAAGTAAGAATATGTGTATGTTACACCAGCAACACGAGAAATGTTTTCAAATTCCGGAAACACCGGAAGTAGAGTTTTGATCAGGATAATATCATTTCATTACCGCAAATGAATAAAGTTTGTTTCCAAAATCCCAAGTTTGTAACCAAAATAGTTAGAAAGTTATAACAATATCAATATTAAATGTTTGAAAATTTATATCTCCTATCCTAGTAGCTTTAGGTTTTTAGAAGCAGGGTAGGTGCATTCATATGAGTGGCTGGTTGGCTAGAAAATACATTAAAAAAATGCTTGGAGAGAATTTTGAATAAATCAATTTCGAATAATTGCTTAAGTTTGACCCCAAACCATAATTTATTACGTAAAGATATATCTTTAAAGAACCTGTATTTAACTATCCATATCTATTTCTAATTCTTTTATATCTTGAATGGTATCGGAAATATATATTTCTACAAAAAAAATGCATAAGTGGCCGTAAGTATGGCCATATTCAATTTTGAAAGTTTTAAAAAATTGCATTTCATGCGAGTTATTGATCACCTGAATTTCAATCTTCTATGTTATAATTTGCCCCCAAAAATAACACTTTTATTTTCACCCCCTTTATAGGTACCTATTGCGTTTAAAAACTCGTTTTGTCGACATAATTGTCTCGTAGGCCTTCATTCCAAATTCATCAAAATCGTCCGTATAGTTTCGGCTGGCGAGTGACCACAGACACACAGACACACAGACACACACAGACACATTTTGAAAAATTTTCTACAATTTTTTTTCGGGTTCAGGGAGTCAAAAAAAGCATCAAAAGAACGCACCTTATTTTTTCGATTTTCTTTCGGCCGCATACTTTCTTGTTTAGCAAGAAAGTAAAAATTGTTGATTGCCAGTTTGTTAATTGGCATAATTGACAGATAGTTATTTTTTGCGTCACTAGTGTTAAGATCGTGTCTGCAACTTATTTATATTAACCATGCACAGACATCATTTTCGTGTATGGATATTGCAACGGTAGTACCACAGCCTCAATTAGGAAATATCAACAACTATACCCAAAACGTCGTCTTCCAAACAAGCTAAGGTTCAGTAGAACCTTCACTCTTCGATTTAGTGATGCATTCCCTAAACCAACTTATGAAAGGGATCTTATAAGAAGAAACAATGCTAAAGAAGTGCTTGAGATTGTTGAAAGTGATCCTGTACTAGTACGAGAAGGATTTCTGTACTTGCTGGGCAAGTAAGAACAGCTGTGCAAGGCACTTTACGAGAAAACAGACTCATTGTCAAAAGATCGTGTTTGTGAATGGCGAAGTAATGATATGGATACTCCTTAAAGAACCCTTTTCTGTGACATAGCTACATTTATAAGAGATGGAATCAAAAGTTTACACAAAGAACATGTGTGGGCAATTGAAAACCCTCATGCAGTTCAAG
>JARFJB010002174.1:367500-392500 GCA_036346205.1 Vesta saturnalis | reverse complement strand
TACTGCATGAATGATATCCAAATTTTCTAAGTATTAAAAAAAATTATTTTATTGTATATCCAAGTTAAAAATGCTTTTCTTAACACAAAAAAATTAAAAAAAAAATTTTGAACCCCCCAGATACAAAATATTCATTGTTCAGTGTTCATGCAGTGAACGAGAAACTTGTTGCGTTGAAGATTGTGCCTATATGGGAACATTATGCAGTTTTATTATTATTATTACTCATTTATTACTCAACAGATTTTCATCCAGTTACAGAGTAATGAACAGTCAAAACAATATTATACATATACAGATAATAAAGCACAAGTAATGTGTATTACAAACATTGAACACAATTATTAAAATATTAAAATATTAAAATTTTAAAATAGTATCACAAAAGAATAATTTGTTCGTTAGCAAATTAATAATATTACATAAATGACTACATAAATAGTTGTGTTGCAATCTATTCTGTTTTCAGTGTCCCTAACATACTTCTGAATTCATTAAGCGTGGTACAAAATAGATCGGCATTCGAGCAAAGTTTATTGTAGAGAAAACACATTTTATAAATAGGGTCGCTTCTAAAATTATTTACATTTACTACTGGAAGGTAAAATAAGTTTGAATCTCTTAGTTGCCGTAGAGGTACATTGAACATAATGAAGTTTAAATTGCTTGGGTCATCTATTAGGTTATTTAGCAGTTTAAAGAGATGCAGAAGTATGTGTTTTATTCTGCGTGAATTCAATGAAGGTACACCAAATTCATTTAACAGCTCTAAGTATGGATAATTTCGAGCTGGGAATTGTTTATGTTTTATAAAGTATACATATTTTAAAAATTTTCTTTGTATTTTTTCGATACCGCTGACTAGGTACACATAAAATGGAGACCAGATCAGGCTAGCATATTCTAAATTAGGTCTGATTAAATTATAATATAATACAAGCAAACAATCAATATTGGTAAAATTTTTGGTATTGCGAATAATGAAGCCAATAAATTTCAGACTTTTGTTAATTATAGAGTGTATGTGAACATTAAAACTTAAGTTACTATCGAAGATGACCCGAGGTCCTTAAAGGACGCGCTACGCCTAATCAAATCGTTATTTAATTTATAATTGTACTCCAGTGGTGTTTTCTTATTAGTAAATGATACTATTTCACATTTTTTATATTAATGGTCAGTTTGTTTTGGTCACACAATTCAAAGATGTTATCGAGATCTCTCTGTAGGCTACTAGCACAGTTTATGTTAGATATTTCGCTGAAGATTTTTATATCATCAGCAAAAAGTAATTTATTATTAGTGATAACTGACGTTATATCATTAATAAACAGCGTAAATAATAGCGGCCCAAGTACAGATCCTTGAGGCACGCCACTACTCTGGGGAACATCTCTAACTGATATCCATTATGTTGAACAAATTGGAACCGATTAGTCAGATAAGATGATATAAGAGTAGTTGCATCTACAGAAAAATTAAATGTTTGTAGTTTTTTATTAAAACGTCATGTTGTATGGTGTCAAATGCTTTGCTCAGATCTAGGTAGAGAACATCACATTGTGATCGTTTATTTAAGCAGGAAGCAATAAAATGTGTGATAAAGCACAAATTTGTTGTGGTAGATCTACCTTTTATAAAACCGTGCTGATGTACAGACAGAGACGTGCTTACTTGATTGTAAATACTATCAAACAATATATATTCAAAAACCTTTGAAAAATTGCAAAGTATAGAAATTGGGCGATAATTTTTAATTTCACAGCGATCTGTGTTTTTAAATATAGGTTGCACTCTAGAAATTTTCCATAAATCAGGAAACACCGAGGTTTTTACAATTAGATTAAATATATAAACTAGGGAATCAGCTAAGATGTGTGAGCAATCCTTTAACACCACTGCTGGTATAAGATCTGGGCCACAACTAAAAGTAGTTGGGAGACGTTTACATGCGTTAATAACAACCTGTGAAGTTATTTGTGGTATACCAACGATGTCGTGATCACACTTGTTATATTCATATGTAGTACTCGCTAACGAATTGATTGAAGGATCATGACTATCCACGTAAATACTAGCAAAGTAACCTGCAAATGCATTCGTAACCTGTTCTGGTGTAGTAAAGACAGAGTCACCATTCTTAAAAACAGAAGAATTGCTCGTAGATTTCTTTTCATTTAAATAAGACCAAAAAGTTTGGGGTTTTATTTCAAACAATTTTGTGTTCTACTGATATAATTTTTATAATCGGTACTTATGCTACGCTTAGAGTGGGCACAAACGCGGTTAAAATTGAGTTTAGCAAGTTTGTTATTTCTGTTGCGAACTACTTTGTTATAATAGCTTTGTTTTATCTTAATCAAGTTTATAGTATGCTTACTAAACCAGGAAGGAAAAGAGTTTCTTAGATAATGACATTTCGGAACATAGGTATTAAATACATTAATTAAAATATTATTGAGGGCTCGAGTGGCTAAATCAGGAGAATCATAACTAGTGATGTTAGAGTAGTCGCATTTTGAAATCGCATTATACAGCAGCCGTAAATCACATTTACGAAAATTAATCTTTAGTTGATGTTGGTTCCTTGTAAATTTGGGTTTAATTATGTGACCATTACAGTGAATTTCTATAGCAGGATGATGCCGATCTTCGTATATAAGTGGATGAATAGTTTTAGTAACTTGTGACTCAGACACGGATATACTATTTACAAAAACCAGATCTAGTACAACATTATTAACATTCCTGATGTTATTTATTTGCGAAAAGTTTAACAATGACATGAAATTTAACAATACCTTTTATTTGAACTAGAATTAGTATTATTATGTAATTCAGGAACATTGAAATCACCAACTAAAATAACATTGCAGTCAAGGGTTTGTAAAATGATTCTAAAGCCGTTATTGTTAGACTGAATTTTAGTTGGCTAGTAGCCGAAGGAGGAATATAAATTCCAGCGATAACACATCTTTGATGATCGATTAATATCATCACTGCTAAGAAATCGACCTCGGGAGGCAATTTATTTAATAAATTAGTTGGGATACTTCGAGCGTACGCATTGTAAAGCGACTTAACTGCTATTAAAATACCACCACCTCTAGATACGCTACATTTTACCAAATTTCTATCTTTCCTAAATATACGGTAATTAATACTAAGCAGTTAACGAAAGTCTTTCTGTGTGCCAAATTGTAACCATGTGGGAACATCATGCAAGATACGAGAGGATAATTTGGGTATAAGAAATAAAAAAATAGATAAATTCATAGACGATTTACACAAATGAAACTAAAATAAAAAGTATATGGCACTTACGTATTTATTTGGTTAACAAAAAATATAACATAAAAATAGAAAAAACCAAAAAGATTACGCTTGACGTCAATAATACGGTTGAAAAGGAGATATTACAAAGACAGAGACATAACATTATAACACTGTTCGATAAAAATATTTTTTATTTTGTATGAAATATATAAAAGCAATTTTTCGCGTTATTGCTGCAAAGGTAAATTTTACATTTTTCGCAATATGCATGACTCTTTCCTTGACAACCTGGTAGTTTACACCGTTCCCTTTTCTCACTCCGTAGTAGAAAGTGACCAACTTGATTCAGTCTCACATCTTGACAAGGCATCGGACTAGAAACCGCACGCATTTCTGGTCAATCTGATCTTGCACTTCGTTACTTGGGCGCCCAACAGGTTTTCTAGAGACACATTTATTTCCATGGCATAGAATTTCTGTAACCTCACTCTTAAAGTCAAACAAACTAATAGGTTTGTTTTGTACTTTGCTTTCAAATTGTTTACGTCGATATAGTAACCATACGTTAACGATACACATGACCATAAGGTGGAACAAAATTTTGAGATACCATTTTTTGGAACGCAAAATGGATCTGTACCGTCCAATTAGTGAATTTAACAATTCAACTCCGCCCATGTACTTATTATATTGTTTAATAATTTGTGGGCATGGAACTTTCTTCCTTTGCTTCTCTTTTGCAAACCAACGGTCTGCCTCTGCTAATGGTTCTAAGCCAACAAATGATGACAACAAGGTTACAGGCTTATTGTCATTCCACCGGACTGCACTTAGTTCCCATCCTTGAAATACTGTAGTTTTCTCGATGTAAGATCCTCGTTCATTTTTAACATTTAGTTCACAATTGGGTAAACGATTTGAACGCACAGTACCAATACTGTGGATGCCCTGTTCTAGTAAATAAGCCTGGACTTTCAAGTTTGTGAAGTAGTTGTCATAGTACACTTTATGGTTAACGTACCGAGGAATATCCCAGCAAAGTCTTACAACAATATTTCCAGATGCACCACAATCGACATACTTTATAGCCCCACTTATGTGGCTTTTTGGGGTTATATTGTTTTATAGTACTCCTACTTTTCGTTGGGATAATTTGTTCATCCACAGTAAGACACTCTTCTTTTGGAACTTTTGAACATTGTTGCTAGCTGGTTTAAAAGTGGTCTGATTTTCCACAGCTTATCAGGATTTCCAGTATTTGCTAAATTGTCAGCAAAATGTAAATTATTTTTTGTCTTCCCATCTATTTACTGGTAAAACAGAAGCTACCTGAGACACACGATAACTCGGATTCCAATACCTCCTACTTGGTAGTTTTATAAGACATAAACAAGCACATACCAACAAATTTCTCTATATCACTGAGAGTATACTGTACAGGTCTATTGGGATTATTTTGCAGGTTTCTCGTACCATCAAGTCAAACACAGTTTGAGGGACAAGGAATCTAAAGAACTGTATTGGAAATTCCAATGCCATAATTTCCTCAGGTAACGTATTATTTCCGGCAAATTCTGTTGAATCGGGATAAACTTGTAGGTGAGTAGTCAGTGAACTTGACTTCTTGTATTCCTTTTTGACGTCAATAACATCTTCATCCGTGCTATTATATTCATCTATTAAATCTTGCAGATTATGATCTATGGTTTTGACTAGATATTCATCACCAGATTCACTACTTGTATCACCACCTTCACTTCCCTCTGGAATAGGTCTACTTATTGTTTTACCTCGAAGGAAGTACGGATGCTTGTGTAAATTATTGTCCTCCTTTGGAAATGACCTGGAATCCCTTGTTGATGACTGTGTTGTTGCAGGAGTTTGCGAATCTAAAGATTTATTATGATGACTTTTATTACTGCCTACAACTTTTGTAGTGGTTTGCTTTTTTTTCACATGCGGTGTTTGTCTAGAACTATTGTCTTGGCTCTTTAATTCATTTTCATCCTGTAGATGCTTTGCAGTAGAACTAAAACTTCGAGTATATCTTTTTTTTCTGACTGAAATTAGGTCTTACTCAGCAGGAGAGTCTTCTTCGCTATCTAACTCTTCATCAAGCAAATTTTTTGGGTGTTTGAGTCTCAGCAGTTGTTTGCTCTACTTAACTTTTTACTGGTGTTAAAATGATTAGTTGAATTGCTTGTTCATTATTGTTTTGATTATCCTGTGTTATATTAATATTGTTTTCAGATTGAACATTATCAGCAGTTATTGGTAGCACTTGCATTGTGTGATATTGAGCTTGCAGCTCGCAAACGACTTCAACAGAAGAAAGTGGTATTGAAGTATTATACTCAGAAATGGGTTCATTTGTATTTAATTCCCCAATGCAATTTTCTGTTTGCACTGATTTTGGAAGCTCGAAAGTGGGCAGTGCCGTTACTTCTGGGCTTCTTCGGCTGTTGTTCATTCTGAGAATATGAAGGGATATCGCCAGTTAACTCCTTAATATTTGATGCCATGACCATTTTCCATCCCCTTCTGTGCTCAATATTAGCTGTAGTATTTCCAGTATATCGGTTATCCTTTTCCATTATTAGCGATAAATAAATCTGAAGCAAAAAGTAAAACGTAATGTTCACTCAAACTCGATGTTTGAAATCAGTATGTAGGTATACTATAATTTACAGTACAGTACAGTGCACGTAGTTCCTTATTGGGTTCAACATATATTTAATCCATTTTTCTGTTTAGTGCACATTGTTCCCGTTTGGGAACATACTAAACAAACCATCGTTTTGTATTATCTGCATAACGTTCCCAAACAGGAACGTATATATATATATATATATATATATATATATATATATATATATATATATATATATATATATATATATATATATATATATCAGGTGTTACTTAAGTGTATGTACTTATTTTAAGGAGTGATTCCAGAGGCGATTTCGAGCCGGAAAGTTCATATGAATGTATGTCCTCAGAAGCTTCGCTATCGATCTACAGGCTGTTGAAGTTGTGTTTTTTCGGTTTTTTCCAAATTTTTCGAAAACCCTTCTAGATATTACTTTGAAATTACATATTGTATAAGGGCATGAAGGCCCTTATTTCAACTAAAAAGTTCATTTTTAATTTAACCAGTGGCGTAGATACAGCTAGGTCACGACATAAATTCCACAAAAAAAATGTGTTACGCCACTGTTTTATATGTTGCGTTTACACGATATTCATCAGAAATAAATTCCGAACAAAAAAGGTATCCATACATTTTCACGTAAAACTCACCGTTTAGGAAAAAATAATTAAAAAGTGCCGTGTCGTTATAACGTGCATTTATTCCTAACATAGAAACTATTTACAGAAACTGAACAATAAAGGGAAAAACTTTTGTGCAGTCATTCATAAAAAATGCTGAAAATGTCTACCATCCGCTTCTATACAGGCTTCTGCTCTTATCCTCATTGAACGACGCACTCTTTCAAAAATTCCCGGTGTGTTCTGTATGGTTGCACAGCCCTCAATTATTCTATTGCGTAAGTCTTCCAACGTCTGAACTGGTGTATTATAAACTAGAGTTTTAAGATGCCCCCAGAAATAACAGTCTAAGCTGTTCAGATCAGGCGATCTCGGTGGCCAGAACTGAGGCCCCTCACGACCTATCCATCGATTTGGGTAAACTGAATTGAAATATTCACGCACCAAAATGCTGAAGTGGGCCGGGGCACCGTCGTGCATGAACCACATGTGCTGACGTACTAGAAGAGGACATTTTCTAGTAATTCAGGCAAATTATTTTGAAGAAACGCACGATAGGTATTGCTGTCAAGGCGCCTTGGAAGAAAGAATGGTCCGACTAAAAATCTCCAATAATACCAACCCACACGACTGAAAATTGCTGCTAAAATTTTGTTTCTTCTATAGCATGAGGGTTCTCTTCGCTCCATAAATAAGCATTACGAAATTTTCTGATTGCTTCTCTGGAGAAATTTGCATCATCCGTGAAGATAACTTGCCAGTCGAAATGAAGATTTTCTTCAACCTTCTGGAGAAACCACATGGAAAAATTTCTGCGTGCTGGAAAATCTCGTGGAAGGAGAGCTTGCACTCTTTGCAGATGATACGGATACAGCAAATATTCTCTCAAAATTTCCCATACAGTTTTGTGGCAAATATTCAACGCACTCCCAATTTTGCGTGTACTAGATCCTGGATTCTGTTCAATTTCATTGAGAACAGCCTCCTCTACTTCCGCCGTCCTCACTGTACGATTTCGTCCTCTCGGTTTCCATTTTGTAAACTGCCATATTAAGACAGTCGCAGATGGATGTTTGTGAATGTTCTACTATCGGGAACAGCACGGTTGGGAAATCTTTCTTAGTAAAGACGCCTGGCTTGTTTAGCATTGCCGTCAGCCAGACCATAGACGAAATGCATGTCGGTCATCTCCGAAATAGCATAATTGACCATTTCTCTGACTTTTATGAAGACAAAACACTTGGAAAACAACAAAAATGACAAATTTTTAAACTAGTTATTGACTGTCCAGAATAAGACTGACATGACAGGATTATTAACGAAATGCATAGCTATGTTTCCTTATCAACGGACAGAGCTCACTTGTGTTTTTGTGACATATCTTTATCTTGTAAATAAACTGCACGTTGTAACGACACGACACTTTTTAATTATTTTTTCCTAAACGGTGAGTTTTACGTGAAAATGTATAGAAACCTTTTTTGTTCGGAATTGATTTCTGATGAATATCTTGTAAACGCGTCATATAAGACAATGGCGTAACACATTTTTTTTGTGGAATTTATGTCATGACCTAGCTGTATCTACGTCACTGGTTAAATTAAAAATGAACTTTTCAGTTGAAATAAGGGCCTTCATGCCCTTATACAATATGTAAAATTTCAATGTAATATCTAGAAGGGTTTTCGAAAAATTTGGAAAAAACGAAAAACACAACTTCAACAGCCTGTAGATCGATAACGAAGCTTCTGAGGACATACATTCATATGAACTTTCCGGCTTGAAATCGCCTCAGGAATCACCCTTAAAATAAGTACATACACTTAAGTAACACCCTGTATATATATATATATATATATATATATATATATATATATATCGAGCACTACACGCTGACACACTAAATATCTTAGGGAAAGGTCACGTACTGTTTTAATAAACAAGTTAAATCTTGAAAAACGGTTAGCCAGACTCAAAACAATCACAATTCACAATAGTGAGAGCCTTGATGTTTTTAATTGGAATAATTTGTTTTGTTCCCAAACGGGAACAGTATGCAATAAAGGGTTAATCGCATTCGGTGGACCGACGAATCATATTTCAGTAACTGTGGCATGTTTATTGGCAGAAATGAACACCATTATGCCCAAGTAAATCCACATGTAATTGTACTACGGCGAAACCAGATCCGTGTTGGATTTAGTGTTCTTTGTGGCATATTGGGCAATCGACTAATAGGTCCTATAATTTTTTATGGCACATTAACTGGGCCGCGTTACCTGGACATTTTGCAAACAGCATTAGAAGAGCAATTGAACGAATTACCATTGGCAGAAAATATGGGAATATGGTATCAACAAGATGGAGCACCTGCCCATAATTCGAGAAATGTGGTACACTATTTAAATAACCGTTTCAACAACCCAGTAATAGCAGCAGATATAACACCTTTAGACTTTTTTTGTGGGGTACTATAAAAACTAAGTGTATGTTAGTAATATTAATTATAACAATGTGAATGAATTACAAGAATCTGTACAGGACGCGTTAAACGATATTGATCGTCGTACTTTGGGTAAAGTAACTAAAAGTGTTTTAAAACGATGCTAGGTTATGCTTAGCTAACAAAGGCCAGCATTTTGAACATACTTATGATTATAATGACTAGTAATACTTACCATATAAAATTGTTTATATTCAACTGAAGTAGTATTATTGATCATAGTGTAGTGCTTAGTTAATAATTTTTGTTATACAGTTCAATTGTTTTCATCACTTAAAGCAATTTAATGCAAATTTTATAAAATGTGTCGTTATCTTTTGTTTCAACCATGGATTGTTATACATGGTTGAAAGCAGAAAAAAATCTGCAGTTTATTTCTCTTCAAATCCAAGGTAAATTTAAAATTAGAAAGTTCCAATCCATTGTGCAGAAACCACGCATGCGATTTTTTTCTGATAACATTTTTGAGTTTGCCATAACTAATTAAGCAACTTTTGTACAAAACTTTTTTCCATAACTTTCATAATAACAGTAATAAACAAATTTTTCGAAAAACGCGTTTTTCGGTTTTTGTCGGATATTTTCGGAACGTCTCGGAATTTTTCATATCTGTGAGCAGCCTCTGAATAAGCATAAAAAACTGTATTAAGCACGGAGTCCATTATGAACGGCTGGTTCAGCACAGCTCGGCTCGGCACGGCACGGCACCGTAACGGAAAAAATCTTTTACGTTGATTCTAGTGCATCGCAGACCATTACGAGCGCTCGGCCACGCTAGGCTCGGCACGACTCGGCACGGCACCGGCCTGAATGCTGGCTAGGGCATTTTTTCCTGACGCCGCACCTGGCCAAAACGCCATGGACAACATTCAGTAGTATTTTGAGCACGGCTGAAATGAGTACCGACGAGCTATTAATAGAAGCAGTGCGTGAGTATCCTTGGTTGTACGATGCCTCCGATTCTAGTTACCATGATAATAGAAAAAAGAACAATTCATAGCAACAAATTTCGTAAGAATCAGATCCATTTTTATTTCAGTACTGTTTTAAAGGAGTTATATAAAAAAATATAAATATATAAATATTATGGTGAAATCATTTTCAGTTTTTTTCATTAATTGAAATCATCAATTAAGAATTTAAATTTAAATATGCTATTATATCCAGTTACGTTTAAAAAACGACGATTTTGTACCTTTTTTCCTAAGAGAACATTGAAAATTATCATTTCCACATGAATGTATTACTCTAGAATATACAGGAATACTGATTAATAGATTTTTAATTAAATTAAAGTTTTATTAAATCCTTTATCAAATTTTTATTAATAACTTTTTTCATAACACGAATAAAAAAGTTTATAATATATTATGTAATAAAAAATAATGTAAGTAGAGTTGAAATTGCTGCGTGTATGAGCGAAAAATAAGTAAAGAAAAAAGGAAGTGCGTATATTAGTACAATATATTTGATACTAGCAGAGTGCTTTCGGTTATTGTATAGCCATCCTCAGTGCATTATTGTCAGGAAGAACTCCAGTTAACTCATTTACGAATTATAAAAATCATATTAAAATATTAAAACACATTAAAACACTTTGAAACAGACACATAAGATACCCTAAGAGAGTTGAAGGTTTCAACCCTCTTAGGGTCTCTTACATGACTGTTTTAATATGTTTTAATATTGTTAGGTATATGATTTTTATGACTGTGTCAGGCACATATGTTTTCAACTCGTAAATGGGTTAACTACAGTTTTTCTTGACCATGATGCACTGAGGATGGATATGCGATAGCCGAAAGCGCTCTGCTGGTATCAAAATAATATCGTGGGTATGAAGGTAAAAGTCATTAACTGCAAATGAGTAATTTATAATTTTTATAAAATTTAAGAGATAGTCCCTAGTTCCCTACTTAATTAAGGAGAAATTTAGGTTTTTTGATGTTTTAGTAAAAGGATTTGACTTATTGTTTTGATCGTAAAAAGTATGACGCCATGCTATTTTTAAATGAATTTTTGACAACACATGTCAATTAATGACTTTTACCTTTATACCCATGATATATTGTACCAATATACACACTTCCTGTTGTCTTTGCTTATAACGTAAGTAATTTTATAACGTCAGCGTATTGTTTTATGTCTTTATCACTATGTCAGTTACGACAAATGGGTCTACTTCGTCTGCATTTATTTCCTTCCAGGATAAATACGCTCATATTGATAACTTAAACTTCCTTCTGGAGAAACGAAGTTACTTGCGAAACTTTCTGGAACAGTTTCGGCGTCAAATGAATTCCTACCTCCACTACGAGGAAGATTACCCAAAAGGTTAAAGTCCAGTTCTTCCAACTCTCCAGGGTGCCATAAGCATTTGTCGTTCCTTAGATAATTTTGCAAAGCAGTTGTGGCTAGTATTATTTTATCTACATTTTTTGGTAGAAGGTTGTATTTTGTAGAATACCACTTAAACTTTTCGTAAGCAGTCCAAAGGCGTTCTCTACTACTCTTCGTTATTTATTTATTTCTTTCCCATAGTTGAGGATTTGAATATTCCACCATCACTATTTCTGCCATAAGCTCTTACATCAACGCACACAAATCTGTAGTTAGCGTCGACTAATGCCATTAACACTATACTGTGTTGGTGTTTATAGTTATAAAATAAGGAACCACTTTTAGGAGGTTTTTCGATTACCACATGTCTACCATCTAAGGCACCACAGCAATTCGGGAAATTCCAAATTTCGTAGAATTCCCTTTCGATTTCTCTCAAATGTTCTGCTGTTGGAGTTGGCATAACAATTGGCAGAAGCTTGTCACAAATCGTTTCAATAGTTTCATAAACGATAGCTCTCACTGTTTTATACCCTAGTCGGTAGCTGAACGATAATGTTGTAAACGAATTAACATGGCCCAGATATCTAAAAATGGAAAATTACTAGCAGTGCACAACACTGTATAATATATTATTTTTATAATATGAATAATGATATGTATCTAAGAGCAATGTTCTTTTCAGCAATAATGTGCCGAAAAAGGTGGCTGTCTCTTCGGGACAGTTTTCGAAAAGCATACAAAAAGAAAAACCACATCAGGGCAGGCAGCTAAATCCAAGCGTGTCTGGAAGTACGAGGAAATAATGTCATTTATTATACCGCATATCACTGAGAGAGAACAAATCTCAAACCTTACTGCAGACAGAGAAGAGATTGTCGATTCGGATTCGCAGAGTCTGGCTGAATCGATCACGACCACAACTGACAATACCAATATCACTGAAATTAGTAACGAGGAAAATAATGATGCAGCTTGTGCATCACCCGATATCGCAGATGCGCCAGACAAAACACCTCGTCACATACCACCAAAATCTAATCGGCGGACTCCGTTGAAAAGAGGGAACGAAACTGCACTACCTTCCGTTGGTATGGTTCTCCAGAATTATCTGGAAGAAAAGAAAAACAGACGAGATAAAACACCTGTCCCTCTCGTCAGCGATGCACTTACAACTTTTTTTAAAGCCATGGAGGACACAGTACGTACATTTTCAAGATCAAATCAGATTGCTATTAAGGATAAAATTGCGGCATTAGTGAATGATTATGAAATCCGCAATTATCATGAACACCAGAACATCACCCTTCCACCATCTTTTTAACCACAGACACAACACCAGTGGCCTCACGCTTCTCCAGGGTCGTCGTCGGCAGCTTCCTCTCCATTCTACTCTGACCATGTGCAGTTATCCAGCCCCGTTTAACAACACTACTGACTACTGCGGAAGTACATCACGAAATGTCTGACAACTTTTCTCAAGGGAGTACAGCAGACACCAACCAACATTACTAGTTGTGTGATGGTGACGATTACCTTAATACGTTTTTTAAATATGATATATTATGTTAGTTTATATAACATATATGTGTTTACAAGTTGAAGTATTTCTTTTTGTACGTATAACCTTTTGTTTCCTAGACTGCAATCAAAACTGTTAATAATAGATAATTAATTTTTGCTTCTACTCCTTATTAAAATGTTCGATGCCCAATAAAAATTCGTCACAAAACCGTAACTGCATATAACTACTTACTTCAAGGTTACTGCCAGCCGCTCCTCAGCAATAATTACCCTCCTGAATGGGCTGTAATTAATTTTCACTTGAAGGAGGCTCAAAAGCTCAAAGAACTTTGGTGGAGACATCCGAAAACATAAAAAAAATTTGGACTCATCCTTAAGCAGTTCTCCAAAAAGATGATGAAATTCACCGTGTTTCTCTCTTGTAGTAAATATTGGGTGAATCCAATATCGATGTCTTCGTCGCATCCCTTCTTCCTCAGCACACGCAGCAGCAACAACCGCCACGTCTTCTTCAGACGAGCTTTCCATGCTAACTGATAAATTTTTGTCTGGATAGTGCCGGGCTGATCGTTACTAATGGACCTTCCAGTCTTACGAACTGAGCCGTGCCGTGCCGTGCTGTGCCGTCCCGAGGAGCCGAGCTGTGCCTAGCCGGCCGTTCATAATGGACTCGGTCCTTTACATTGTCCATTTAACCGACCTGCATCTTTCTTAATAACAAAGATAGCCATACAATACTCCTCAATTTGGGACACTATAGAGATATATATATATATATATATATATATATATATATATATATATATATATATATATATATATATTCGCCAAAAAATTCCTAACGTAGCATGATTAATTTTGTAAGAAAATGTGAAGACATATTTTTAAAGATAATTTAATTTCAGTAGATTTCGTTTCTATTGTAATTATAATACGACGCTAAAATGTGTTAAAAATTAAATAAATCGGATTGAAAATGCTTAAATTCTATTATCGGTTTTTTTATAGAAGGGGCCGATTCAGCAGCTATATGTCTACGAGATGTGTCTATTAACGTCTAATTGACATGAAATTTTAAACGTCTATCTGACACAGATTACTGTTTTTGTTTTTACAATAATGCCTATTTTCATTATGAACGTATTAAAAAGGGGATGCATAATTATCCTACACCATTATAATTATTAAAGCTATTTCTTTCTTTTAATTTACATTATGCATGTTGGAAGGTGTTGTGTTGGTTCACACCATGTATTTAAATAGAGTAAAGTAACCATATCGTTATACTCTTATACCAAGCAGTGTTTTATGATGCACTTCCCATGAACTTTTCAATCTCCATTAATTGAAATTGTACTTTGTGAAATGTCTGTAAATTGGTCAAAATTATTTATTGCTGCATCATAGTTTAAGTAAACTGTACCAAGGTTGAATCAAATGAAAACCTTAAAAGTGGTTTCAATATTTTATTCTAACAACTAAGAAAAGTCATAAATATCATTTATCATCTGAAGTATAATGTGGCTGTATGAGATATTCAAGTTTGATACATTGAGTAGACTGCATAACGGGCTCGTGTCGTTTACTCCTAATTGTAGGTCGAAATTAATTTTTATGGAGTTTTAAATAAGTACTGATTACTGTCACTCCTCAGTCTATGTAATATTTCAAAATTACTCCGTTTGCATCCCAGAAGAGAGTGGGCATTAATTTACCTGCTGATGACTGAGATCGGAATTTTTTGATTTCGGCAATGAGCTTTACTGCCGCTCCTTGCTTGCTCTTTTTTTGTTTCTCGTTGGTGATAGTGCACCCACGGTCTCGTCGAATGTTACCTTTGTGAATGGCTGTAAATTGGGCAAAGTTATTTATTGCTGCATCATAGTTTAAGTAAACTGCACCAAGGTTAAATCAAATGAAAACCTTAAAAGTGGTTTTAATATCTTATTCTAACAACTAAGAAAAGTCATAAATATCATTTATCATCTGAAGAATAATGTGGCTGTATGAGATATTCAAGCTTGATATATTGGATAGACTGCATAACGGGCTCGTGTCGTTTACTCCTAATTGTATTTACTCATCCTGTATATGTGCAAAACATCTTTCCACAAATGTACCTACACTAATGTAAAATATTTCAATTTCAAAAATGTATGTTTTGTCAGTTGTGGCACAATTTCAGATGTGCTTTAGAGACATTAAATTACAAGCAGCTCCAATAGACACACGACAAATGACCTTCTTTCCTTGATGACTAACCGATCCATTGCTTTGCAGCCAATAACACTTTTCATTGTAATCCATCTCAGTCATAATACTAATACATCAAGCCGAAATGGCCATTTAAATCACCAAATTTAATGCTAGCAAAACCCAGTGTTGCCTTGTGTCTGTCAAAAAAAATCGATCATTTCTTATTGTAAGTATAATGTCTAAAATTTTCATAATCATTCTTTCTTCCTACACCGCTTCAGGAACTTTTGTTTCACTCTAAAGTGCTACAATCTGCCTAAATCTCCAAAACTCAAGCTTTATAACAATTTTCATATTTGTAACTTCTGCTTGCCGCAGTTACTGGAAATAATTTATTTTTTATCGCAGGTACTTAAATGTTTACTGAAGCATTTTTTGACTTCTTTATGATGAGATAGAGTTAGATTGGGTGAACAGGAAGGGTATTTGAAGACTGGCCCACATGAAATCAAAGTGTTCACGAAGTAAGTCGAGTAAGAACCTAGCGCGTTATCCGATCCTCTTAAAACTATTTCTAGTCTATTTCCAAATTTTGTGCTCACCAGAAGTCTCTCATAGAAACTGTAATAGTCTGGCTTAACTCGGGCGCTGTGGAAAGGCTTCTCTACAATGTCATCTAGGTGTTCAAAAGAACCGACATTGTAACTATTCAAAAAAAGGTGACTTTCGCACAAAAACCATATGTATTTTAGAAAGTCGGAATCTTAGTACAATAGACTTAATACTCGTCCACAATACGTTTACGACATTTAGTCGCCCAATTTACATGTGACATAGATAACCATTTGAGTAACCGACTTGTAGATGTTCTGCTAACGTTCAGTTTACACGAAATTCCTCAAAAGCCCCTTTTCAGAGACCGTATGGTATATCATTGGTAGAAACCGTTTGTCGACTAACAGAGTTTTTGAGGATACATACCACACTTCCTACGAAATTCCTTAAAAATATTTTTCTTCGGCTGTTTTGTTACTTGGTTTATTGTCCCATGCAGTTTCGTATGAGGGAAATAATGCCACGATAGAATAGCTATTTATATCACTAATCTAGAAAGTCCAGATGGTCTTGTAAGTATAAGCATTGTCCGATGCCGGCAACTGCGAATACTTACAAGACGTGTGAAACACAATTTCTTTATAACGACGTTATTAATTCATGAAAAATATTTTGTAAAGTTTTTGTGATGACGTCATCATATTTTATGATAATGAACTACTTCGCGAACTAAAAATCACAATCAGACTAGATCTACTAGATTTTTATTAAGAAACGATAGTTTTGCGAGTATGTTGACAGCACCGAACTTCAATGTCAAACCCTTTAATAAGTATGATAGCTATCACCAAATCTGCTAGTATGAAAGATCAGTGGTACGAAATTAAAGATTTTAACGTTGTGATGGCATAGGTCCAAAACAATAGGTTTTTTTCGGCAATAGAATGAAAAACGTTTCTCAGGTTGACAGGACCATTTTTAAGACGATGTTAACACCAATACTGGCAAATAATGATAATTGAGCGAAACATGACAAAATTATGCACGCCACCAAATCCAGTGCGCTCTAGATTTCTGTTTATTTTCGCGTGTACCACAATAAGTGCATGTTGAAATCTACTAATCTACTTTGATTCAGTAAACTTAATTCCAACAGAGTTCAAGATTAATTCGCTAAGATATATTTCACTTACCTTGACAAAAAATCAACAATAAATGCTCAAGTGTAATACATTTGTATAAAAATTATCAAATCCAATTACTCATAGTATAATTGTATTTGAGGTTTAGTGCGTAAACATAAAAATTAGGTTGACTCTTTTTGGTTCCACATTGATTTAAAATTATCCATATTTTGTTATTTGTATTCGTTTTAATTTTATTTTATTTATATATTACTCAGATAAGCTAATAAGACGTAGTTTTTGTTTTTTTCAATATTATTGTTATTGAAGTGCATATTACTTATACTAATAATAACTGCAAATGCAAATTTATGCATGCATGCGTTATTCTTAATTTAGTGACCCTTGATTATACTTAATACGGTCTTGTGTATTGAATTATGTCTTTCATATCAAAAGATTAAAAATTAATTGGTTTTGGTTTTAATCTTTTTTCATGACAGTTAATTATAAATTCGTGTCGCTTTTAACGCGTCTAATGTGAATTTAATTTTTAAGTACAATTATTTGTAGGTGTAACATGCCCTTACTGAGGTAACAATTTTTATCACGTATCATTATGTATATTTATATGTTGGAGTTAATTACGTGAGTATTTATTCTCCTACTTACACCTATCTTAGCGCATTCATTTTATAAAATGATTACATAAAGCATAGCTTACTCATAAGCTGTGCCTAAAGCATTATCACACTTGTAATCCATTTAATCATTTTCTTATGTCGTTTGCAGAAATATGGCAAATAAACATAACAAAATATACATTATCTTATTTAATGTGGTTATGTAATTACCACAAATAGTTAAATTTGAAACTGTCATTTAGTTATATCATTGAGTAAAAAATAATTTTTTTACTCAATGGTTGTATATAGTTTTTATATTATAGAAAAGGGAAATTCATTATGCAAAGTTATAATGAATATCTAGGTGTAAATAATTATTTTGTTCTCAAGTTGGTTAATGTTCGTTGGTGGCATTGGAAAATATAAACAAAGATAACGTACAGATTTATAACACATATTTGTGATGTCCACATAAATGAATGAAATAAGGTTAAGGGCGTGTATTGTTTCAATGTAACCAAAACAATGTTTAAAATTTTGCGTGTGCAGAAGTTGAGAATGCTTTTCTAGCAGAACAAAATTGTAGTGCAAATACAAACTAATAATTTTAATTTTACAGTGTGTCCCAAAAGTTTGGCATGAAAATTGAGAAGATTAACATTCATGCTCTATGCAACTAAAATATTTACAGTGATGCGATTTTACAGCCTGTCAAAGTACCGAAATGGTCTGTCAATTATTTCGTAAATGGTTGAAGATAGGTATAGGACTTCCTACATAAGATGCATTAGATTTATTCTGGGCATTAGAAAATTGAATAACATACATTCCGTTCCGTTGGAATTATAAAAGTTGCTTTTAACTTTTAGTAGAAGCGACAAGACTGCATCATTGAAAACATTTTTGTTGGATAGAGCTAGATTGCTAATGAAAGCGCCCCAATTTTCACCTATGGCACTTTACAAACAACTGATATAATTGGTCGTTTCCAAACTTTTGGGACACACTGTATATCATATCTACATCAATAATTTTTATATTTGACCATGTTTCCGATGAGACACAAGGGTCGTACAAATAGTGACGCACGCACGCACGCATTCACACACACACACACACACGCGCGAGCACACGCACACGCACACGCACACGCGCACGCGCACGCGCACGCGAACGCGCACGCACGCACGCACCCACACACACACACACACGCGCACACACACACGCGCACACACACACACACACACACACACACACAACACAACACACACAGACACAGACACAGACACAGACACAGACACAGACACAGACACAGACACAGACACAGACACAGACACAGACACAGACACAGACTCAGACACAGACACAGACACAGACACAGAAACAGGCACAGGGACAGATACAGGGACAGACACGGACACCGACACGGACACAGACACAGAAACAGACACAGGGACAGGGACAGACACAGGGACAGGGACAGACACAGGGACAGGGACAGGGACAGGGACAGACGCAGACGCAGCCAGAGACACAGATACAGACACAGACAGACACAGACGCAGACACAGACACACAGACACAGACACAGGCACAGACTCAGACACAGACACAGACACATACACCGACACGGACACGGGCACGACAGACACGGACACAGACACAGACACAGACACAGACACAAACACAGACACAGACACAGACACAGACACAGACGCAGGCACAGACGCAGACACAGACACGAATCCATATACGGAGCTCTCGTTCGGTGAATATACACACAATAGTTGTTTCTTGCACATTACGTATGAATGCATTTATTGGGGTTATGTAATTATAATTTTTTGTCATAAACTAAAGTACGGATCCGGGCGCCACCCAAAGATAGACTATCGTGCAGGCGGTCTTTGAATCCACTTCTGAACGTCTACGGCTTCCCAAACGGCTGCGTCGGGTCTCCCAGTGTAGGATAAAATTCACGGTCTGGTCCTTTTGATAGAAGATGTACCTGAAACTCAATTATTACGAACGGACGACGGATACGGTAGACAAAGGCCACAGGTCCCCTTGACAAATTAAACTCCTTTACCAATGATGGATGAAAACGAATGATTCCAATATGAATTCTATTAATTATTCAGGTTTCAATTATTACGTTTCAGGAAAAACGGTGCTCGGTAAAAAAGTAACTTTTTGCTAATTGTCAAAATAAATCAACTGGGTTTTCGAACTTAATTACGGAGCGAGTCTTTATTAACTTTAATTGAATTAATTAATTGTTAAACTATTCTTTACCTCATATTTATTCACAATTGCACCTTCGTCTATACGTAACGCAGTGAGAAAGAAACAGATAATCATTTTTGTGAAAGCAATAACCTATATAGAGTACGACATTTCAAAGTGGGGAACGGCCGAAAATTCCATAATTTTAACGATGAAGCGTCAGCGTAACAATCTGTTTTAATTGATATTAAATCAATTACTCAATTAAAATTTCTTTCGTCGTGCCAAAGTTGTTCTTTTTGACACAGCAGAACGAATCATATAAAATTCGGTCAGTTTCCATTAGAAAAATTACTTTTTCTAATACTATTCGGTTTAAATAGTAATTAGTAATACTTCTATCAACTCAAAATCACGCGATTTGAGAGACTAGTTACTGTTAGACACATATGTCGGTGTTCATGTTATCTAAATACGCAAAATTTTACACAATAGTAAAGGATTACATTCCTTTCATTGTAGTTGAAGTTCATAGAAAGTATTTCAGATTTAACTGCTAATTAACAATGCAATTTTTACTAACTGAATTAAGTAATTTATAAGGACGTTGTTAATTATTACATGTATATATTAATTTAAAACTCTCTTAATTAGATTGATCGGATTTTAAAATCTGTTTGACTGCTTTGATTTCTTATCATTCTGTAATATTAATATAAAAGGTTTTGAATGCAATTTTCCATTAAACATGTGCGTTTGAATAGATGTAAACTGAATTACTACTTATCATGTTTTAATTTCGGTAAAGAAAACTTGCACTTATTTTGAATAAATTTTGAAATAAAGAAAAGTCTCTATTTATAATTAACGACAATTTCTTAGATCTTTTTAATTTCTGTTTATCATAAATGGTTTTATTCTGAATCGCTAAACGTTACCATTATGTTTATTTGACGTTCATTATGTATCACGGTATAATTATTTCTATTACTTAATTAATTTATGGTGAAGTAAAAGGAAAAAAAGCTAATTTTCACATTATTAATATTAAAAACGCCATTAATTTTCAGGCGCTCGATCCAAATATGCAAGCTTTGTATTTAGCTTTTTTCCGAATAATTCGAAAACGCTGCAAACTTAAGGTGAAATTGTAAGATTAATTTCCCATCACACACTTTTTGGACAAAAAATAAAAATAGTTCATTCCGCAACTAGTGCGCTGTTACAGGTTTCTTGGTGCGAGGTGTGTGTGTGTGTCTGTGTGTCTGTGTGTCTGTGTGTCTGTGTGTCTGTGTGTCTGTGTGTCTGTGTGTCTGTGTGTCTGTGTGTCTGTGTGTCTGTGCCTGTGTGTCTGTGTGTCTGTGTGTCTGTGTGTCTGTGTGCCTGTGTCTCTGCGTGCCTGTGTGCCTGTGTGCCTGTGTGCCTGTGTGCCTGTGTGCCTGTGTGCCTGTGTGCCTGTGTGCCTGTGTGCCTGTGTGCCTGTGTGCCTGTGTGCCTGTGTGCCTGTGTGCCTGTGTGTCTGTGTGCCTGTGTGCCTGTGTGTCTGTGTGTCTGTGTGTCTGTGTGTCTGTGTGTCTGTGTGTCTGTGTGTCTGTGTGTCTGTGTGCCTGTGTGTCTGTGTGTCTGTGTGTCTGTGTGTCTGTGTGTCTGTGTGTCTGTGTCTGTGTGTCTGTGTGTCTGTGTGTCTGTGTGTCTGTGTGTCTGTGTGTCTGTGTGTCTGTGTGTTCTGTGTGTCTGTGTGCCTGTGTGCCTGTGTGTCCGTGTATCCGTGTGTCCGTGTGTCCGTGTCCGTGTGTCCGTGAGTCCGTGTGTCCGTGTGTCCGTGTGTCAGTGTGTCCGCGTATCCGTGTGCCCGTGTGTCCGTGTGTCCGTGTGTTCGTGTGCCCGTGTGTCCGTGTGTCCATGTGTCCGTGTGTCCGTGTGTCCGTGTGTCCGTGTGTCCGTGTGTCCGCGTGTCCGTGTGTCCGTGTGTCCGTGTGTTCCGTGTGTCCGTGTGTCCGTGTGTCCGTGTGTCCGTGTGTCCGTGTGTCCGTGTGTCCGTGTGTCCGTGTGTCCGTGTGTCCGTGTGTCCGTGTGTCCGTGTGTCCGTGTGTCCTGTGTGTCCGTGTGTCGTGTGTCCGTGTGTCCGTGTGTCCTGTGTCGTGTCCGTGTGTCCGTGTGTCCGTGTGTCCGTGTGTCCGTGTGTCCGTGTGTGTCCTGTGTCGTGTGTCCGTGTGTCCGTGTGTCCGTGTGTCCGTGTGTCCGTGTGTGTCCGTGTGTCCGTGTGTCCGTGTGCCGTGTGTCCTGTCTGTGTCCGTGTGTCCTGTGTGTCCGTGTGTCCGTGTGCCCGTGTGCCGTGTGCCGTGTGTCCGTGTGTCTGTGTCGTGTCCTGTGTCCGTGTGTCCGTGTGTCCGTGTGTCCGTGTGTCCTGTGTCCGTGTGTCCGTGTGTCCGTGTGTCTGTGTCCTGTGTCCGTGTGTCCGTGTGTCCGTGTGTCCGTGTGTCCGTGTGTCCGTGTGGACCGTGGTCCGTCGTCCGTGCGTCCGTGCGTCCGTGCGTCCGTGCGTCCGTGCGTCCGTGCGTCCGTGCGTTCCGTGCGTCCGTGCGTCCGTGGTCCGTGGTCCGTGGTCCGTGCGTCCGTGGTCCGTGCGTCCGTGCGTCCGTGGTCCGTGCGTCCGTGCGTCCGTGCGTCCGTGCGTCCGTGCGTCCGTGCGTCCGTGCGTCCGTGCGTCCGTGCGTCTGTGCGTCTGTGCGTCTGTGCGTCTGTGCGTCTGTGCGTCTGTGCGCCTGTGCGCCTGTGGTCCTGTGTGCCTGTGTGCCTGTGTGCCTGTGTGCCTGTGTGTCTGTGTGTCTGTGTGTCTGTGTGTCTGTGTGTCTGTGTGTCTGTGTGTCTGTGTGTCTGTGTGTCTGTGTGTCTGTGTGTCTGTGTCGTGTCGTCTGTGTGTCTGTGTCGTGTGTCGTGTGTCTGGTCGTGGTCGTGGTCGTGGTCTGTCGTCTGTGGTCGTGGTCGTGGTCTGTGGTCTGTGGTCGTGCGTCGTGGTCGTGCGTCTGTGGTCTGTGGTCTGTGGTCTGTGGTCTGTGGTCTGTCGTCTGTGCTCTGTGTCTGTGGTCTGTGCTGTGTCTTGTGCTGTGTCTGTGTGTGTGTGGTGTGTGCTGTGTGCGTGTGTTGTGTGCGTGTGTGCTGTGTGCTGTGTGTGTGTCTGTGTGTCGTGTGTCTGTGTGCTGTGTGGTGCGTGTGCTGCGTGCGTGCGTCGTGTGTCTGGTCTTGCGTGCGTGCGTCGTGGTCTGTGCTGCGTGCTCGTGCGTGCGTTCGTGCGTCGTGCGTTGTGCGTCGTGGTCGTGGTCGTGCGTCGTGGTTGTGGTGTGGTGTGTGTTGTGTGTGTGTGTGTGTGTGTGTGGTGTGTGTGTGTGTGTGTGTGTGTGTGGTGTGTGTGTGTGTGTGTGTGTTGTGTGTGGTGTGCGTGTGTGGTGTGTGTGTGTGGTGTGGGGTGTGTGCTTGGTGCGTGCTTGCGTGTCGCGTGGTGTGTGTGTGTCTGTGTGTGCTGTGTGGTTGTGCTGTGTGTCTGGTGTCTGTGTGTCTGTGTGTTGTGTGTGTGTGTGTTGTGTGTGTGTGTGTGTGTGTGTTGTGTGTTGTGTGTTGTGTGTGTGTGTGTGTGTGTGTTGTGTGTGTGTGTGTTGTGTGTCTTGTGTGTGCTGTGTCTGTGTGTGTGTGGTGTCGTGTGTCTCGTTGTCCGTGTGTCGTGTTGTGTGTGTGTGTGTGTGCTGTGTGTCGTGTGTCGTGTGTCGTGTGTCGTGTGTCTGTGTGTTGTGTGTCTGTGTGTCGTGTGTCGTGTGTCGTGTGTCGTGTGTCTGTGTGTCTGTGTGTCGTGTGTGTGTGTCGTGTGTCTGTGTGTCCGTGTGTCCGTGTGTCCGTGTGTCCGTGTGTCGTGTGTCCGTGTGTCCGTGTGTCTGTGTCCGTGTGTCCGTGTGTCCGTGTGTCGTGTCCGTGTGTCGTGTGTCCGTGTGTCGTGTGTCCGTGTGTCCGTGTGTCCGTGTGTCCGTGTGTCCGTGTGTCCGTGTGTCGTGTGTCCGTGTGTCCGTGTGTCCGTGTGTCCGTGTGTCCGTGTGTCCGTGTGTCCGTGTGTCCTGTGTGTGTCCGTGTGTCCGTGTGTCCGTGTGTCCGTGTGTCGTGTGTCGTGTGTGTGTCGTGTGTCCGTGTGTCCGTGTGCGTGTGTCTGTGCCGTGTGTCCTGTGTCCTGTGTCCGTGTGTCGTGTGTCCGTGTGTCGTGTGTCCGTGTGTCGTGTGTCGTGTGTCGTGTGTCCGTGTGTCCGTGTGTCCTGTGTCCGTGTGTCCGTGTGTCCGTGTCCGTGTGTCCGTGTGTCCGTGTGTCCGTGTGCCGTGTGTCCGTGTGTCCGTGTGTCCGTGGTCCGTGTGTCCGTGGTGTGCGTGTGTCCGTGGTCCGTGTGTCGTGTGTCCGTGTGTCCGTGTCCGTCCGTGTGTCCGTGGTCCGTGTGTCCGTGTGTCGTGTGTCCGTGTGTCCGTGCTGTCCGTGTCGTCCGGCTGTGTCTGGTCTGTGGTCTGTGCGTCCGTGCGTCTGTCGTCGTGGTCGTGTCGGTCGTGCGCTGTCGTGTGCGTCGTGCTCGTGCGGTGCGTCGTGCGTCGTGCGTTGTGCGTTGTGCGTGTGCGTCGTGCGTGTGTCGTGTGGTCGTGTGCGTGTGCGTCGTGTGTGTGTGCGTGTTGTGTGTGTGGTTGTGGTGTGTGTGTCTGTGTGTTGTGTGTGTGTGTCTGTGTGTGTCGTGGTGTGTGCTGTGTGTGTGTGTCTGTGTGTCTGTGTGTGCGTGTGTCTGTGTGTCTGTGTGTGCGTGTGTGCTGTGGTCTGTGTGTGTGTGTGTGTTGTGTTGTGTGTGTGTGTGTTGTGTGTGTGTGTGTTGTGTGTTGTGTTGTGTGTGTGTGTGTGTGTGTGTGTGTGTGTGTGTGTGTTGTGTGTGTGTGTGTGTGTGTGTGTGTGTGGTGTGGGTGAGTGTGTGTGTGTTGTGCGCGTGGTGTGTGGTTGTTTGTGTGTGTGTGTGTGTGTGTGTGTGTGTGTCTGTGTGTCTGTGTGTCTGTGTGTTGTGTGTCTGTGTGTCTGTGTGTCTGTGTGTCTGTGTGTCTGTGCGTCTGTGCGTCTGTGCGTCTGTGCGTCTGTGTGCGCTGTGTGCCTGTGTCCTGTGTCCTGTGTGCTGTGTGCTGTGTGCTGTGTCTGTGTGTCTGTGTGTCTGTGTGTCTGTGTGTCTGTGTGTCTGTGTGTCTGTGTCTGTGTGTCTGTGTGTCGTGTGTGTCTTTGAGTCTGTGTGTCTGTGTTTCTGTGTGTCTATGTGCCTGAGTGTCTGTGTGCCTGTGTGTCTGTGTCTGTGTGCTGT